>JAVQJS010143587.1:0-15377 GCA_036024795.1 Galaxias rostratus | reverse complement strand
ATGTGTTGCCAAGTAACAATAATAACACTGACAGACAATAGCTTCCTCTGGCCTATTTAGTCTACAACACTACATTGATGCAAATGGTGACAGACAATGAAAGAATAGCCGTGAATATACAGTTAGAACACACTTTGTTTGGTGGAGTGGGGTAAAGTTGGGTAAGATGAGACAGTAATAGCTTTAAACCTCCTCTTAACTAGGACTACTAAACCAAAAGTCAAACAACTACTGAAATGTAAAGCTATGTACACACTACTTCATTAGAATTCATACAAATTAGTCTACACTAATATATATAGGTATACACACATATAATGTATATACATAAATATATATACATATTTATATTTAAATATAAATAAAAACTGGAATAGAAACCAGTAATGCATCAATCTAATAGTGAACCTTCTAATGGACAGTACCTATGAAAGCGCAGGCCATGCTGCGTATGGACTGGCAATGGGGCCTGATGACCTGCAGTAGCTGCCGGTTGGACAACTCCACCAGTAGGAGATAGCCCCCTCTAGTGCCGATCCACAACGTGGCGCTCTGCTGCACCAGGAGAGCTTTGACGCTGGCCAACGAGGAGGCTGCTTCATCAAGGGGCTCGCAAATGCTTCTCTTGGGCCTGCGGCTACAGCCATGCCTGCAGGACGGTAGGTATAGGAACAGAGAGGTTTCACCATCATTTTGGGTTTACATGTTGAGGTTTACACTGACGACATCAAGCCTTTTGGTTCTACTCTGGAATGGATTCTGATGTGCGAATGCAACCCCTTTTGAATGCGTCGTTGTCACATGCGAGGGTTACCTGATCAGTTGTGCACAGTTGATGCAGTCCACCATCCTCTCACTCTTTTTGTCCCACACCTCCACCGTTTGTCCTCCAGCCTTACTCAGGTACACGTGTTTCTCCACCGCCATGCGAGACACACTCGCTTCGCTGCTCACAGAGCCGGGCTGACTACACACATGCACATTCACAACCGTTCAATAGGCAGTTTCATAGCCCGTTTCCCCCATTTCTCAGATGGTGCAACCCTGCTAACTGAATGGATTGGTCTGTAGTTTAGTTTCGTTCTACAGCTAGTGGACCCACTCACTGGAAGAGGCAGGTGGGTTTGGTGTCGACGCTTTTCCACACGTCATAGTCGGTGGTGAAGGAGAGGATTCTGGTCCCACAGCCAGCCCACACTGTGCTCCTGTCCTGAGAGTGAGACGATTGGCCCAGGCACACCAGCGGGGTGTTGACATTCCCTATTGTCAGGGTCTTGACTGGCTGACAATTGTCATGCTGTAAGGAATAGAAGGGAAAAGGATTACCATGCTAGCAATTTAAAAAATACAAACTGTTCAGCAACAATGTTAACCATAAGAAAACCCATGCAAACAAAATGTTCTGCAGTATCTGATGTTAATACCTGAAGGGAAGAGTCTTCGTAAACAGTAAGAGTACCATCTGCTGTTCCGACTAACAAGTAATTCTTTCTTTGACTATAAAAGACATAAACAGATTTAAAAGGGAAAGCATCTCCGAGTTCTCTGGAATATACATGTATAGATCATACAATTTCATATCATATCATGACATAACATTCAGTTAACAGTGGTTGGCTTCCCGTATACCTGCGCTTAGGATGTATGTGGAAGAATAGTGACGTCACAGCGTCAGCCACGCTCTGGATATGTCGCCATGACGACACATCCTCCGTGTTAATGACAATTAGAGAGCCAGACTGGGTACCAGCAACCAACCAATCACAGGCCTCCCCTGGGATTTGGACATTCACCAGGCATAGGACAGGGCTGTTGTCAATCTTCTGTTGGGGGAGTGGATGAAATCTCCTTACTAATGATGTACATGGATCATGGAACGATGCTCCCAAACTACATCGGTTTGATTCCATTGATATTTTTAACTTCATAGTTTGTGATTTACTGTGGTATTAGCCTAACATGGAGTAGTGACTGCATTATATCTAACTACCTGTGTTGTAACAAAGCCAGTCTCTAGGTCCACAGAAGAGATGCAGCCTT
Organism: Galaxias rostratus; assembly: GCA_036024795.1. Classification (NCBI taxonomy): domain Eukaryota; kingdom Metazoa; phylum Chordata; class Actinopteri; order Galaxiiformes; family Galaxiidae; genus Galaxias; species Galaxias rostratus. The sequence continues at coordinate 13,337 of JAVQJS010143587.1, read as the reverse complement.
GCCTCTGGGTGCTGCTGCCTCCCCCCACCCAGGCCACGGGGCTGGGGCTGGAGCTAGAGTCCCCATCCCTGCTGCTGGAGGTCATGGTGAAACATTCCGCATTAGGGGTCTGGCTGACAAACAGCTCTCTCATCAGGCACAGCATCTCCCCGGAGTTCAACCTGTCAAACACCTGCACATACCGGGAGAGGATAAGACCAAGCGCTCAGACACTTCAGCTTTGAATCAGACTGACGCAAGCTGTGTTAAAAAAGCAAACATTAGCCTAGCTGCAGAAAAAGACAATCACAAGGAGCCACACTGTCAGTGGAAGGTTCCTTGGGTATTCCTTACATGAGTAGAGGTAGGTCGGTCCTGAGGACTCTCCCTCATACACTCCCTCATCAAGCTCTGGAAGCCAGGCCAGGAGGAGCAGCCATAGTGCTGCACGGGGTCTGGGGGGGGGACCACAATGCACTGTCATTACAAAATCCAGAGTGAGGCTGCATGTATTGAGTTACAAGTTGGTCAAGTTTTGATGGTCAAGTCCTGACTGCTTTTAGTATCATGGAAAAAGTCAGAATTTCAACACGGGTTAGTGGCATCCAGAGGCCATAATAAAACCCGTTTTTGAGCAACTTGACGACTTGTTTTGGGGAGATGGGAGAAAGAAAAGTCACTGAACCATTAATAAGAAAAAGAAAATTAAAACATGTTAGATAAACTACACCGAAGATAATTGCCTAGATCTTTTTTATTTTTAACAAGAAAAGTTCTGAAACTAAATTGGTCACCGGGGAGTTTCCCTTGCACGGCGATCTCATCAAACTCGCTGGGGAACTTCATTCCGTCTGAGATGCGTTCCCCACAGGTCAGAAGGTCGTACAACAACAGGCCAAAAGAGAACACGTCCGCCTGCTGGTTGTAGATCACGTTGCCCCTAGCAACCTCTGGTGCACGAAAACCTAAGACCACAAATGGTAAGGAAATGTATCTTAGACTGAGAATCAACGCGTGAAAGATGTGTAATCTTTATGTTGGATTAGGTATCAAATACCACAAAATATATGAGCATGGCATGGAGTCCTAATTATTTGTGGAAACATATTATACTATGCAAACACTTGCATTGTAAAGAATCTGCAAGAAAACACAGGATAGCTAATGAAGTGATGTCACTCTCAACACGTGATGCTGTGGCTAGCCTGACCCACTTACCGGGAGTGCCCTCGGAGCTCCGCACCCCCATGCTGCAGCAGTACTGGGCAATGCCGTAGTCCGTGATCTTAGCAATGATTTCAGAGTCCGTCTTCAGGTTAAACAGGAGCACGTTGTGAGGCTTCAGGTCTCGATAGATGATCATGGAACAGTGAAGGTAACTGGCACACACACATACACACACAAACATACACACAAACATACGCACACACGCGCGCGCGCGCACACACACGCACACACACACACACACACACACACACACACACACACACACACACACACACACACACACACAAATCACTAATAGGCTCAAGAAATAGTATTACATTATTTATCAAAGGAGTGTTGACCTATTTTGAGCTGAAAAAAAAGGAATGACATTTTGAAAAAACATGCCTATCCTATCGATTTTCATACAACACCAACAATGGGTTTGAGGTTTTTTAGCGTTTATAATGGACAACAGACACAGTCCCAAATCTCCGTCTTGTAGATTTACCGGAGTCCATCGGCCACTTGCAGGGCGATCCTCTGCTGGAGCTTGCGGTTCAGGCTACCCTTCTCGTGTTCAAAGAGGGAGTCCAGGGAGCCTCGAGGCGCCAATTCCATCAGAACCAGGACCTGGGGGGTCGAGCCGGCTGCCAGCAGGGACACCAGGCTGGGGTGGTGGAGACGACCCAGCACTGCCAACTCCTGGAGAAAGGAGAGGTGGAGAAACAAGGAGCAAGGCTGCATGGGTTATACTATTGGCTATTGTAATTCCTGATGAATGCAGTATTGATGGCCCTGAGCGGTATGCTACCTGTCGTAGGAGCCGGTGAATGTACAATCCTGATGCGTGTTTGTTGAAAATCTTCACAGCTACGTCTTCATTTTTGTAGACTCCTCGGTAGACAGTGCCAAAACCACCGTCCCCTGTAATTGATTTAGATTGTAAATGTTATAAGCTATAAGTACAAGAATTCTCAAAATACACAACCAAACCAAAAGACAAAATATTAGCTGGAGCAAAACTTCCCCACAAACCATACTGACCCAAACGATTCTCCTTTGAAAGGTCCACTTCCAGCTGGGTACTGTCCAGAATGGTCCCTGCTGGCTGGTCACTCAGGATCAGGTCCGGGGCGATCTGAGATATGGGCAGCACACAGCGGGGGTCCTCGGGATTCACCAAGAGACAGTCTAAAAGAAATCACGGCAGCTGTGACTATCCTGAATGAAGGTTTCAGAAACTCTCTGCAGCTGACCTTCGAACTCTTGAGAATTAAAAGTGTTGTGTTGTGTGCTGCTTCACCATCTTGGTCAAATCCATTCTATTAGGTGGATAGTCAAATAAAAACGCTTATTTGAAATATTACGTCATCTGTGTTTTCTGTTGCAATTTAAACTGTCAATGGCCAACATCACTTGGGTCGAAGCAACATTCCTTTGGATTAAGTCCAGCCAAGAAACTTGATTTTGGATTGAGTTTAGAGTAGCAACAGGACCTTGAATTGAGTCTAGACCTACCATGGTCTACATGAGCCAGGAGGTCCTCCAGCAGCATCTTGCTCCACTCCTGGCCGTCTTGGAAGCTGTAGAGCACCCACTTCTTCAGCAGGGCCTCGCCACTGCCGTGGATGTCGGTGGAGAGTAGGCCGGGGAACCACTCCTCCAGGAGGGAGTCTATGTGGTCCACCACCTGACCCAGTAGCACGCGCCCTGGAGAGAGAGACGCACACCTGGGCTCTTCAGCGTTCTACTGCTACCAGTCTTTTTGCTGTTACCATCCTCAATGCCATTACAACAATTATAAATAATTAAAAGTTTTGCAGTAACAAATATATAATAATTTAAAATATATTGTCCAAACAAAAACATTTATAATAGCAACTTTTGACTATGTGAACTAAAACGTTTGATCGCATAACAAAGGTTGTACCTTTACGTGAGCAGGGGACGATGATCTTGACAAAGCTGGCTGGGTTCCCCTCCAAAGGGGCCGCCTCCACCAGGCAGTAGGCTTCAGGGGACCAGCTGAGGTAAATGCCTCTCCTCCAGTAAATACGGTTGGGACGCAGTGCTTTCTCTGAGTGACAGGAATACACCCTATTAATAATATATCCGTTCGCAAGGAAAAAATAACCAAATTCTAGTCATATGATATTAATACTATATAATAATGTATTATCATAATTACTATTTCTATGTATGAACATATTTCCCAGTCTTGCTTACCTGTGCCGCACAGCATGAAGGAGGAGACCTCCAGCAGGCGATTAATCTGTCGGGACCAGTAGCCCATGGGAAAGTAGGGCATCTCATAGAGACGCACTATCACCTCCGAATTCTCACAGTGGGGCAGCTCAATCACTGGCCTGTGCTTGGAAAGACTGGAGAGGTTTGGGACCGGGTGTTAGAAGTCAGTGTATAGGGTTATCTATCTAATGCAGTTTTTTACATAAACATATTGATGTTTCACGCATTTCGAGTGAAAGCCGTATTCACAATGTGCGTGAGTTCAAACATTTAGGGAAATCTCTTACCTGCTTGGTACTAAGAGCTGGTCCTCCCCAAAGGGCATCGCTATCTGAAACTTCTCCAGCAGCTTGAAGAACTGTGTGAGGTGGCTCTTTGGGAAGAACTTGCTGTCCAACAGGGACCTCTCCACCACCGATCGCTGCACTACACCTTTTGGATGCTCCCAGAAGCCTGAGCTCTTCAAGGTCAGCTTCTACAAACAGGAGACACATTTTCAGAGAACTCTTAGCAATGTATTCATTTGCAGTAATAAATATGTTATTTTATCATTGCGGTAGAAAATTGGGGTAGTCTTTAAACAGAAAGAGATTTGGAGTGGGTCCGTTCTGGGCACATTGTCAGTACCTGGGAAATGATGTTACAGAGCCACTGTGGATCAATAAAGTAGAGTTCCCGGAGCTGCAGGGCCGGGTCATCAAAGTGCAGGAGAACCCCTGCAGCAAAGCAAAATGTACAAATCAGCCAACGGAAGAGACAGCGGGGCGTAACACAGAGTGGTGGGCTGGCAGAGAGTAAGACTGACCAGCCTCGCTGAGGAAGTGGACGGCATGGGGCAGCTCGGCCTCCTCCAGCTGTAACTGGCTCTCCTTGATGATCTGCAGCAGGTTGTGGTGCTGCAGCACAGGGAACTCAGGGGCCACGCGGCCTCGCTCCAGCACCACTCGCCGCTCCAGCTCCACGTAGCTCTCCGGGACCAACTGGCCCATGACTGGCTGGCCCTGGATCTGCGGGAAGAAGGGCACAGGAGTGTCATGGCGAGTACGTAAGGGACTAGGAGTGGTTTACAAAGTACGAGAGTCTTCATTTGTGCAACAATTGTGCTTGGATTTGAGTTACCTTAAAGCCAGCAACCTCGCGGGCGATGACCTTGCGTAGCTTGGCCACGCTGTCCGAGTCCTCGCACACAGACACCATGTGGTAGTCCCGGATGGTGGGGAAGCCCTGGTGGCTGAGCAGCTCCTCTCGGATCTTAGTCAGGCAGGCCTGCAGCTGGGCCTCCTCGATCACATCGTTGTGGGTGCCCACCAGGATCACAGGTGACATGGGGGCCACAGCCTACAATCAGGGGTTTCACATTCAAGATTTCAAGAACATTGATGATCTAAACGGAAACAAGTATGAAATTATCTCAAATCAAAAAAAGAGGATTATCCACAAACGCACAAGCTCATGAAGCCCATCAATAATGATAGAGATTGGCAGTCACACCCCAAGTTAGTAGAAAGTGAATAGATATAATTCGATACAGTCATTACTGAATGCACCAAAGACCTTTGGGCCTGTAAGATAAGCTCTTACTTTGATGTTAAAGAGCCAGGGTTTGAGGGCGTCCACCTGGGCAGCTCCCTTACTGAGGTCGTACACCACCAGGTAGAGGGCCCGCGGCGTCAGGAAGTGGGGGTGGGAACCACTGAACTCCTCACCACCTGAGCACAGGGCAGGAGGCAAAGTCAGGCTGAGTATTTGACTACTTTCCATCTGGATAATGATGCAGAAGTGCTTTGAGCAACACCAAAAACAACAACAGATCACAGGTCGGTTTCTAAAGAAGGGCCTTTTGACTGCGCACATACCGGAGAAGTCCCACACGTTCAGTACCATGTTCCTCTTCTCGCGGTCACGTATGCTCCAGTCCCTGACTTCAATTCCGATGGTGGCGCGCTCCGAGGACCACTTGGCACGCTTAAGCTTCATCAGGTACCGGATGAGGGCCGTCTTCCCGCTGCCGGCGTTGCCCACCACGATGAGCTTCATCCTGTAGTAGGGGACTGCCTTCTTCAGGCGCTGCTGCAGGAACCTATAGGGCAGACGGTCACACTATAGACTGATCTGAGGTCCTACTGATGAAACCACAATATGGAAACAAATGGAGCGTAGGGATCCTTCTCCTTGAACATCTGCTTTGGATGATCCACTTCATGTAATCACCATCCCCACACCAACGACAAACCGAACCTGACAATGTCCTTGGTCTTGTTGCCGATGTGCTTGAGGTCCAGCTGGAGGCGCAGGCCGGCCAGGGGCAGGTCCCACAGACGGCCTAGTTTGCCCATCTCATCTGGGAAGGAGCGCAAACCGCTGTTGTGGCTCACGTCCAGCGAGGACAGTTCTTCCAGCAAGCCAATCTGCGGAGGGATCTGAACACAGGAAATAGCTGAGTCAAAATAACTGTCTTTTGAAAAACAACTAATAAATGACCGGCAATCCAAAAACAGCAAATAGTTTTTTTTTACTTATGTGTGTTGCACTAGCGCAATTATAATGTCGAAAATATTGTAGCAATTAAATTCAGTTAGGTTGTTGTCATTCAGTACCTCGGTGAGCTTGTTGTTACTCAGGTGGAGTTTTTCCAGCCTGGCCCACTTAAAGACAGGGCCGCTTAGGTCCAGCTGTCCAATACGGTTCTCCCCCAGTATTATCTCCCGGAGGTTCACAGAGTCCCAGGCCCCAGGCGGTGGCAGGAGCCCGATGGCATTAGTCTTAATGTCCACCGACCGCAAGCTAGAGAATGAGGTGCAACATCATGCACCTTTGGAACACATTTACGCTAAGCCAGCACCATTCAGCTTGCTGCTGAAGATCATTAGGGAATTGATGATATGAACTACGCCACTCACTTTGGCAGATCAAGGATGGCATCAGGGATACTACGGAAATTGTTTTTTGCCAACTTCAGTGTCAGTATTTTTGCTGGAAGGTATAAGAGTTCACCTAAAAAAAAAAAAGTTTAAACATGTTCACTCACATTCAAGCTTACCATTTGGTAGCAATACATTGGTGCCTGAATTGCATTACGCCACTTATGTGTTGCTACTTACTAAGTTCGTTGTGAGAGGCATTGAAGGTCTCTAGCTTGGGGCAGCCAGATAGAAAGTCAGACGAGATTACCCCCACTTTGTTCTTACTGACATCTAGTAGCTTTAACTCCGGCAGACACAGAGGGGTACACAGTTCACTGAGTGCGTTCCTACAACAAAGAGAAGAAACAGTTCAGCAAAGCACCGCATACTTATCCTTTCATTGGTATCGGTCACCAATAAGACAAGCTCAAGCAAGGGTGGTCCCAGATCACCAACCAGGACAAGAGCATCATTACTTAGATCACTTAATAATACCTGATCACACTGTGCTACTGAGCAGCCATAATAGAAGCCATACCCTTCCAGGGACAACTCCTCCAGTCGCTCCATGGCCCGGCCAAGCTGATAAGGGAATCTGGTGATGTGGTTGAACGACAGATTGAGTTGCTGTAGTGATGGGCACGCCACTGCCGGGTCGAGGGTCAGCAGCGGGCCCACTGAGTTGCGGGAGACATTTAGATTGGTCAGCGAAGGCAGGGCCAGGAGCTCGGCGGGCAGGGATTGGAGCTGGTTGCTTTGGAGATCCAGACGGGTCAAACTCTTGAGGCTCTGAAACAATCAGCATTGGAATGAAAACAGGAAAGATATAGGTTACAGAGGTAAGAATAGTCATGTCTCGCTTCTGGGCAGTCCTACAATCTTAGGGGAATATAATCTCACAGGCTGAAAGCATAGAGCCATAATCTTTGTCAAGTCTCCTGTTTTTGACTTCTAAAACCACTTAAGTGTACCTGGCAGAGGGCAGAAGGAAACTCAGCCAGGCTGTTCTGACTCAGGTCCAGGCGGTGCAGGTGCCCCAGTTGCTGTTGGATGACACCCGTGTCCATCAAACACATCATGGAGTCCAACTCATTTCCCGATAGGTCCAGCAGGCGGATTCTTTCTCTGTCGCCATTCAAGGAAGAGTGGAGGTCGCCTGAGCCAAGTCCAGGAGAGTAGAGACCTGTGGATAAGAAAAAACTGTTTAAAACATTTGTATGGGCAAAAATGACTGTGTCCATGACCTTCAGGGTACACTTGTAATTTATCCTTAAATATAGGGCATCATATTTGAGGAGATACTGATATGACATGGTAACCCAAAACGAACATATGATAATGATAATATCAAGGGAACCAACCTTTTTGGTTAGAGCCAGTCCGGCCATATTTCTTCTGTTGGGGCTCACAAAGTTCCAACTCGTTCAGACCAATCTGTTGTAAGAAAGGAAAACACAACAACTTGTAAAAAAGGAACAAAATAAATGCTTGACTCACACCCACAATGCTTTTGTGTTTACCTCCACACTTGTACGTTTTCCATGGCCCTGCTTTCTCTTAAAAGAGCCCGCTCTCCACTCCTCTGATGAATCATTGGGAGACTTAAGTCCAAAGGAAAATGAATCACTTCCTGATAAAGTTAAGGCACAATTAGAATAATTAAGATAAGGTGCAAGCTTCAAATAAGATCAAGATGTAAAGTAATGACCCAAGTACAAAATTACCCTTTAAATTAAATCTAGCCATGCTTCTATCAAAGCTCCCATTTTGTTCTTCTTTTGAGTCTTTTAGCATGAAGCCGTACCGTCGCTCTCCACGTCATCGTTGAACACCAGGTTGTCCTCCTGGGACACGAGGCTGAAGCTGGAGTCGTCGCTCTCGTCAGACGTGTAGCCAGATGACAAAACAGGGTCAATCTGGCTCCTTGGGGTGCTAGGTGCACTTTTGGTTCTTTGGAAGGAGAGCACATAACGAGCTAGGCAGGCACCTTTACCTAGATTTGGGGGACAGAGGTAAACCGCATAAGGTGTGACCACACATAATGTTGTATTTATCAGTTGATTTCATGTTTTTTCTTCTATGTATAAGATTTAAAATTATACTAGTTGTAGTGTCTTGCACCCATAGTGAATCAGAAATAATTTTAACATTTTAAGGGTTTCAGAACAAGTCATAGTACTATCACAGCAGCTATTGCCGTAGTAACTAATATAGTTCCTGCTCTTGATGACAAGAAGCATTGTGCTGCTTTGTTAATTTATTTGTCATAGGCTTTTGATATAGTTAATAACAGAACACTTCTGGATAGATTAGCCTTGCTAGAATGTGACGATGCAGCTTTTAAATGCTTTGAGAACTACCTCTCTATAAGAATAGTAAATAGATACTAAGGGTTTGAAATCTAAGGTTGTATCCATTAGGAATGGTGTGTCAAAAGGTTCTGTTTTAGATCCTAAATAATTTACACTATATTAATGATATATGTGCCTCCATTTCTATGCAGATGCTGATCGTCTTTATTCCTGTGCTCCGTCCATAAAACAGGCAATCTGAAGCCTTACAAGGGCATTTAAATGTGTACAGTAAATCCCTCACTGTGGTTGGTCCTCAGACTTGCTGTTCTGCCCCTCTCTGCCAGCAGGGGGCCCAGCCAGGCGGCATCCACGTGGCCTAGCCTGAAGCCCCCCAGACACAGGGCGCTGTTGTTCAGGTCAAGCCCCAGGCGGCCCAGCAGCAGGATGATAGTGGGGCTATCGGAACGCCGCAAGCTGGCCACCAGGGCACTGCGCAGGTGCTGCTCGTGAACGCCGTGGTTCAGAAGCACCTCCACCAACTCCAGGGGCCCTCCCCTGTCACACACCTGATGAAAGATGTTGACAGGGTATTGATACAGACATTCTGTATTGTCTTTTTCAATGTAATAGCTGGATACTGGCATGAGACCCTACTTCAATGACGGTTAACAAACCCCAACCCAAAAAAAAGCCAGAGAACAATCACCATTATTTATACTTTTTTATTTTTATGTAAGTATGTAGTACTAACTTCTACCTGTCCTGCCACTTAAAGTGCACAGACACTGGGTGTCTGCATTGGAATCCCCTGCGCTGACCTGGTATATGAGGGACTCTGTCTTGGTCTTCCTGTTGATGTCTGCCCCCAGCTGGATGAGGCAGTCGGCCGTGAGCACGTCTCCGTCCTGGCAGGCTTTCTCCAGCATGCTGTAGCGCAGCTCCATGTTGCCCCACATCTTACACAGGGCCAGGCAGGCCGCCTTATGCAGCTGGGACCCGAGCAGAAAGGAGAAGTCGCTTTGTCAAAAACACACTTACAACATTATGTGGGCAGTGATGACATTTAGGAGAAATGGGTTTTGTAAAAGAGAAGACCGCACACCTAGCAGAGTTTGTCTCTAGAAAGGGAGAGTATTATTGTAAACCCCATCTATTCTAATTAGTTATTCATAACTTCACACACTTTTCTCACCCTTTTGCTTTAAAGAAAACAGTCTTGCGCTTAAAAAACGTTTACCTAAGGAGATCAAGGGAACAACTAAAGATAGATGAACACACATCTGTTCCCACTTTTAACTAACAAATATACCTACCAGATTGCTGCCTCGGTCCGTTGAGCCATCTCGGAGTTGTAGAAAAATCTGCCTGTCAAAGTTCTCCTTCTGGAGTTCACCCGCTGACCCTGAACAGGCATCCAGCATTCTGAGGGCAACGTGGAATCCCTGCAGGGTCCACCACATAACACATCTTAACCACATTTGAGAACCCAAGGGCCACAAAGAAAAGCCCAGCCTCACCTGTAGGTCTAAACTCATGTAGCTAATGGCTGTGAGTGGGGATTCACACAGATGTAATCCTGCAATCAATACACTCTGTTGGTCACCTTTAACCGCATCTCAAGGTCCTCTTGGTATTGGACAAGGGAAGAGACAAGAACAGACGCCAACACTGGGACAATCATCCTTGACAGCTTCTTCTTGGACACAAGATAGTAGAGAAGGTTCAGACCCCAGTAGTGGATTTCTAGTGGAAATTGGAAAGGTTAAAATGTCTTACACTCAGACCTTTTAGTCCATTTAGTAGATTCACATTTTGATGTATACAGATTCATTTTTTTTGGGGGGGGGCGGGTCCTGAGAACATGATGGACTAGTGTATAGGCACCTCGTTCCATAGGAAACATCTGCAGCGTGTGCAGCACTGTGTCTATGGCCCCTTGCTGGCAGAGTAGGTCCACTGCGCCGGAGCAGTCAGCCAGGGCCGACAGCACCCGCAAACCGTACTCCTGGATGGCCGGCTGACTGATAAACTACCACACAAGAAGCCAAGACAATACAACCGCTGTGATCAGTTCAGTGAGCCATAATCGACCACGCTTCTTCCACTAGATGCAGGGTTGGTAACAGTGGGTGGTGCTGTAGTGGGTGGTGTAGTCCTACCCTGTTGAGGGCCTCAAGGTAGACAGCATGGGACCCCTCCACCACACATTGGTTCTTTAGGACCCTGAGAGACACATCCACAGTGTCTGGGTCGCCCACCGACACGCCGTGCTCCCGAAGACTCCTGTCTGTAACCACACACGCACACAGTGTTAAGATCAAATCACGCATTATGACCAAAGAGACATGCATACAGCACTCAGGTTCTCTTGCTCATCCATCTTTCATATTCAAAGTAACAATCTGCTGTATTCTCTCAAAGGTGAGCTTTATTTTCTGACTACAGCATCAGTGCCCCTCCCAGGGTACCTGGGCATAGGAAAACCAGGCTGGCCTGCAGTGCCTCCAGTTGGACCTCCAGGCTGAAGTTGTGGACCTTCATTGCCCTGAGGATCTGGCCCATAGCCATGTTAAGCTCATCCAGACTGGCCGGCCTACATGGAGAATTCACATAGCTGAAGTGAAATTACACGCTAAAGACTCAGTGAAATAGTAGCACAACCTTCTCTCGACACAAAATCATAATTTAAGAGCGACATATAGTCAATACCACCCAATACAACTTTTCTCAGTTTTTTTCCAAGCCTCAAATAGTGTTCAGCTATCAAATGTCAGTGGCCTTTTTCAGTTTCAAGCTGAGCAGTAGTTACGTAGCAAAAGTATCATAGTTCATAAAAAAAAGTGCCAGAGTGCAGAGAACAAGGTGTTCACCTTCCCTGGAAGAGCAGTCCCATCAGCTTACAGCCGCTGGCAGAGACCTGTGGAGAGGACGGGTGTCTCTTCATGGTCTCCACCACGTTCACATGGAGGCCGTTGGAGATGAGCTGAGACGGCACTTTACCTGGAAAACAATTCCACTACACCTTTATCTATTGTAGCAGAACAAACAATATTTACAGTAGCAGATCAAATATTACTAAGTACTTAGTGAAATGCTTTAATTATAATGTCAATGCGTACAGATATTGTACATAGGACTAAACTTACCGGACTCAGCTAATGAATGAATAAAAATGTCCTTAAATGGAAACTAGTAAAATTAGACTAAACATTAAAATCATACTAATTTGAGAAATGTTATATTAAAAAACATATAATTTTTAAAAATCATGATTTTACAGAATTGCAAGATCAAGTCAAGCCATTGATGCAAGGACAATTTTAAGTAGGGCACGTATAGTGTTGAGTCTGCAACTCAATCCGTTTTAGAAGTATCAGGTTACTTCTATTTGTGGATTGTCGGAAAGTGTGAGTGTGTGTGTGTGAGTGTGTGTGTCTGTTTGTGGGTGTGTGTGTGTCTGTGTGTGTGTGTTTAAGACTCACTGTTGTGTGAGATGAGGGTGCCCATGGCACAGGAAGCAGCCTGAAACACACGAGCAGAGGACGAATGGAGTAGCATGGCCGCCATTATCTGCCTATGAACTGGTGTCCTAATAAAAATACAAACACAGTCAATGAAGACATCACAATGGCTATAGTTGTAACCTGATGTACGTAATGTATTTACAGTCATTTTATGCTTGTGTCAAAGGTTGCCGAAGGTTTACCTTCCATCTTGCTCGATGGTTAAACAGTGCACTCCGCCTCCATGCAGTAGCAATCTGTAAATGGCCCAACAAGCTGCTTCCTTGGGGAAAAATAAGTTCACAAGAAGCCAAAGATGAACACCATTACAAAAAAATACAAGTAGAGCAACACTTTTGGTTAGAATATATTGCTAAGTCTTATTCTACTGATAGTGTCTTACTCTTATCAGCCTTCAACTCTGAAGTGGCATTACATTTTTTTATCAAACATTTTCAATCATTCAGTTCATAAAGCGGGCAAAGGGTGCAGTGCCTTAAAAGCGTTTGAATTTTAAGCATTTTTGCCACAACTCCTTAGACGGAAAGGCCATCATCCTTTCAAAATGGCATAGGTCCAGTAATTATTAAGTAACAATATTCAGACATCTGCCTGCCTGTTCACATCCAAGGTAAATCCCACGAGATTCCACGATAAGAAAAACACTAGGCAAAAATAGGATTTGTGATGTCAGTAGTTAGGTGAAAATAATTGTTTACATTCAGCAATACATTTGAAGCACATTTTCTATGGACATAGGAATCAAATGTGGATTATTTAGGCAAACTTTGGACTTCAAGCATATTATTATCAGTGAGCAGGGGAAGACACTTTTCTCTGATTCCGTCATGACGTGGCTTTCAAACTTGTCTGACTGTCTGTCCGCCACTGTTGAGCACGCGTGCGCTGACATTTTTTCAAAGTGATGTGATACATAGATCAGTCATAACAGGAAAGCTTATGGTTATGTTGCCACTTGGAGTCCCTGCATCCACTCTAAGGACAATTGTAAAGCATCTCAAACCAGAGCATACCTAATACAGTTTTTTCTCTCCTCTCTCTCTCTCTCTCTCTCTCTCTCTTTCTTTCTTTCTTTCTTTCTTTCTTTCTCTCTCTCTCTCTCTCTCTCTGTCGAGCTACACATGTTACCCTGGAGATACCAGTGATCCTGACTCCATCTCCCCCTGGACCGGTCGGATCTT
>JAVQJS010143585.1:0-11463 GCA_036024795.1 Galaxias rostratus | reverse complement strand
GTGTGTGTGTGTGTGTGTGTGTGTGTGTGTGTGTGTGTGTGTGTGTGTGTGTGTGTGTGTGTGTGTGTGTGTGTGTGTGTGTGTGTGTGTGTGTGTGAGAAAGATCCCCTCAAGATAATGATTAGTTAATGCTTCAGCAGTGGCAAAACATCTTAAAGGGAAGGTTCGGTTTGAACTCACCCGGTGTCATATCAAAACACATCACTCTATATGAGATATTGATGGGGATTTAATAAGGATTCTTGACCCCGTTTACAGCTTCTCTGTCCTGCCAACTTCTAGCACAGCCACAGCAGAGGTCTACAAGCTGTAAATTATGTATAGACTTGAATAGCAGCACTCTCTCTTTGGGTTGGCCAATGAGCTTCCTTCTAAACATCCAAAGGGATTGAAAGGAGAGATGTCAACTTCCTCCTCTCGAATTTGAGGTAAACTAAATATACCATTCCATCCTTTAGGCCAATGACAATGAAAGGGCGGTTGTCAACGCAGGAAACTAGTTCCGAGTGCATTTTTAAGCTCTTCGTATTTAACCAATAAGATTGCCCCCACTTATCCTTTGTTAGGGACTCTACACAGAAGTAGAATCCTGCCCTGTGCAATCTTAGATGCTGCGGTAAACAACAAGACCAGATATTTTTTTATATGTGTTTTTTTTTTAAAACAGCAAGAGTCTGTCACTAGGACCACAGCCACCGGCCATTTTGACCACAGAGCAGCACGGCAGTGTTGACTTGTAAGTCACAGATTAACAACTTCTAATAGAATGGGAATTATGAACGGCTGGTGTATTTCTCAACAACTCTAGCTAAGCTTATGTTGACATTATTATTTGTCGTGCTAAGTAAAACCAAACAATTTTAGGTGTACTTGTATTTTCAAACATAAACAAAGGCTCTAAATGTCATATGTGAGTCAAGCAGACCTCATAGAACAACTCACTGCCGACCTTATGCTTCATGGAAATATGCCATGGAAATGTGACTTGGCTTCATTTTTTTTTTTTCTTTTTTAAATCCCTTAATTGTTTAAGCTATTATTATTATTGTTAGTACTTATTGTATTTATACAGGGTTAACTGACTAAGATCGAGCCTCTTTTCTAGCAGTTCCCTGTTTTAATGCAGTTGATATTATTTACAACAAAAAATACATACAAATAATAATATTTTTTTTTACAATACAATATTCACAGTACAGTATAATCTAAAACAAGAACACTTTTCAGCTCCCAAATCATCCAATAAAAGTTTGAATTGCTCAATGGAAACAAACTGCCTTAATTTCAATTCCTGTTCAATCTTGTTCTATTTATCCGAGGCAAAAAAAAACCTGAAAGCTGATTAACCAAGTTCTGTTTTCACTTTGCAGCTTTCAAGGGTGGTATAGTCCTGTGAGCGTGTCCTATGATTACTGGATTTGTATTTTAATTATGAAGTGATGTAAAAGGGCTACTTGTCTGTTAATGCCTTGTAAACAGAAAAGAGACAATGTTGTTCTCTGAGTTCTAAGATGATCTCCAGTTACAAAATACAAAGCATTGTGGTCTACTGCATCAAGGGACTTTAAAATAATTTGGTTTAACCACATGTATGATGAGTTGGCTTAACCAGTTCGACCTGTGTGTAGAATGTCATATGATCTGAAACATGTACTATAATCATACATTTTCCAATTCATATGTTTTTGTTATTGTTTGTTTTTTAGCTGTGAAGTGACTTTACATAAATTGAAGAGTGCCCAACATCATGTAGATCCTCAATTATTATCATTATTATCACTAGTGTTATTAGTATCACCAGAGGAAAACAAACAACACACAGGTAGTTAATATCCCACCCTGTGCCATTTCCAACCAAGCGTGCACTTGTGATGGTAGGACAGCTATTCTGTTCAATAGAATAAGGATGTACTAGGTCATTGTGGTCTGGTCAAGAAGAACCTCCTATTTCTATGAAAGGGACAGAAGTTGTCGTCTCTGTGTTGGTTAATGATCCACCGCATGCAGGGTAAGCGTGCGTGTCCCTCTCAGCTGAAAGGACCACAGCTGTCGAAGCCTTTTAAGGTGACTCCTTCTGTACATCATTCATGACGCATAAAATGGATGAGAACAATGCCGGATTTATTCTAGGCTACGGATCATTCCAGATAATTTAGGCAGATTTATTTTATGATAGCTTGAGTCTTAAATGACCAATCATGTGATTTTTGGGCAGTTGTCGGTTGTGGATGAGTGACAACTTGCCTCTGACGTAGATCCACCACAGTGAGATGGAAACACACACACACATGCAGGGAACATTCTCATCCTGTTTCCAGGATCTTAGCCATGCCTTATCCTCTCCGTAATAGTGACTGATGAGGTAAAACCATCATTGTCTCTTTCTGTGTTCTACAGAGCCCCTCCTTTATACAACACTGTGTTTACCCTGTGTGGGGTCCTAGTCTGTCTGTACTGGCGGAGGATCTGCTGAAAGGGTTAACACACAAAGCTGGGTGTGGTTGTCTACATCCTGGCCACATGGAGGATGTAGAGGCTTGTGACTGGTATCACCCCATATCATACTATAGGCCTGTCTGTAGAGGGTTGTGACTGGTATCACCCCATATCATACTATAGGCCTGTCTGTAGAGGGTTGTGACTGGCATCACTCCATACTGTACTACAGGCCTATGTCTTTTAGAGCGTAGTGTATCTGTAATGGGTTGCGACAGGTATCACTCCAATCCTGCGCTATGTGTCTGTCGATAGTGTTTGCTTTCACCAGCAATGTACCTTCATCTCGCTGGACTAGCTCTTGTCAAATGTTAAGTTCATATTAGACTAGTGTAAATATACCAATTTAGCTGATGCGCAAGCTCAGCCTTTCCAGGGCAGTGAAAATATGTTAAGACCTTAAGATCTGCTGGAGGGGGCAGAACTCAAAGTGAAGGTTAGCTTTGTTTACGAACCATTTAGATATGGACACAGAACGGATGAGCTGATGAGCTTGTAACAGATGGTTTTGGGAAATCGAAGGGACTGCTGATGTGTTATTGTGAATGGGTGCGGATGCTGCTGTGGCTAGGGTTACTGTGAAATCCATAAAGCCTGTCAAAACAAGCTCAGACGGGCACTTCCCAAGTTGATCTGTTTCACCACGAGCTTAGAGCAGTGCCACGGCCTGTGGCTATCCGCACCCAGCATCTGCTCAGGTAGGGCGGTATAAAATGGACCGGTCGAAACGGACTCCTTTTATACCAAAGCGAGAAAGCCTTTTTAAGTTTGACATGGTTAATACTTGCTTTATTTTCAATCAAATTATATGTACCTTAGTATTGACTCATTATAGTAAAGCTGGGCCAGACTCACCTGGCCCAGGAACATGTATTGACTCACCATAGTGAGACTGCCCCTGGTACATACACAGACTCACCATAGTAAAGCTGGACCAGGAACATGTATTAACTCACCATAGTAAAGCTGGACCAGGGACATGTGTTACCTCACTGTTGTGAGACTGGCCCAGGTACATGCACAGACTCAACATAGTGAAGCTGGCTCAAGTAAACCTATAGACCCACCTGGCTCTAGTAAATGTATAGACTCACCATAGTAAAGCTGACCCAGGTCAATGTAAGCTGTAAGCTTCAATGCGCATCATCACATCACAATCCTATGTACATATTCATCACTCCTGCACTTTATATATTTAAAATATTTTGTACTCCAATTCTCACTGTTCATATCCCCCATCTGTACATATGATGTATATCTTAGTTACTCTTTTTATTATTTATATTTCTGGTATGGATATTTTGGCTCTGCCTGCCATGTCATAAGAATTTCTTTGCTCAGAATGATCCTGTATTATACTGTGCACTTGACAAATAAAACACTTTGAACTTTGTAAAAACTCACCATAGTAAGTCTGGGCTGCTAGACGAACTAACATTGTCAGATTATCCTCTGGTCGTTCTGTCCACAACAGGAAGTAGGCTAGCAGACAATATTACCAATACACTTAAAACGCTGCGACCAAAGCTGCTGAATTTACCGGTCATTTTAGAGCCATCACATCAACGGTCTGTTCTGACTGTACCAATCACTTCTAAAGGTACATTAGGCCATTGTGTTCTCATCGCCAGTTGATACGGGGACAAACCAGACTATTTTTGTATAAAGCTTTAACCGTCTGGCATTTTGATAACTTTCCTCCCTCGCTGCCAAAGCCCTCGCATTAAAACCCGGTGGATTAGTGTTGCTTTAATGGAGATTACTTTCCACTAGTTGAGTCTCCTCAGGTGAATGATTATAGTCAGTAACAATGGATCGATGGATGCTATGTCCTTCCCTCCATCCCCATTCTGCGTCAATGGCTTCAAATTGTGCCACATCTTAGTGTGAAAGATACCATAGTCTTCAAGTTATTTTAGTATGTAAGCATGTTGGAATTTATTCAGATTAATCATAACACAAACTTTGACAAAGGAAATCTACCTCATTCGTCAATGGACCCTCCAGTACCAACCACTACCTAACGTGAAAGTTCTGTCCAAGAACCTACACAGAATACTTATACCCAGGCAACAACATGTTCCTGGCTTAGTATAAAAAGACGATGGCGCTGAAGGAATTGATTAAAACTGTTAGACTTTCAGCCGTTATCAACTGACCAGCACAACGTTGGTGAGGATATTAATGATGAGACCATGTTAAACTAAGGTCCCTGAAGGCTGAACCCCTGTGAAGTCCACCAAAGTCATGAATAGCACCAAATACACAGCGTCTATCAGTGCAGACGTTCAGTTTTCTTGTCGACCAAGTTTAGACCTGGGCCGAAACAACTATTTCCACCAAAGAAAGTGCAGAATAGAAAGATAGAGATTTTGACATAGACACGATAACATTCTCTAAAGGAATGGCTTTAACATATTGCATACATCAGAATCTTGTAACCAGTCATAACCCTGCTAAAACAGGAACGGAGATCATCAGTTTCCAAGTACAATAGAGCAGCTGGATTCAAAGAACAATGACAAGGAATTTGAAAAATGAACAGTGACGGGTAGAACGCTTTTATAAGTCGTTACTCTTTGAACAGACACAATGTTGCGTTTTAGAAATAAGCGACAAGCCAATGACTAAGGCACTCTGACATCTGCTCTACCGAGGTAGATCTCCCTGAAGCTAAAGAATGGCCCTGAGACAAAGGCACAACAGTGGCCAGACGTGTGCTGTAATATGCCACTGATGTCTTGCCTCCATAACCCCTCTGACCCTGACACGACACAGCCTTGACGAATCCTTCTCGTTCATGGACAAATAGGTGAAATGGTTCAACACAGTCTGGAAGACCTAACACAGGGGCAAAGGCTGAAGCTGCTTTCGCTGTAGTCAATGCATCTTCTAAAACATCAAGTCCCCATACAATGGGATTTGGGGCGTGTAGAGTAACAATATTATCAATAAAAGGCATGTTTGCGTAGCATACAGGTCGTTAGCTTAGCATAGCCGCAAATCCATCCAAAAGTCAATAGCTGGTAGCTCCCCAAAAATTACATCAGGGTGCTGTACCCCTAATCACTAATAACTGAAAAGTCTCCAACAACTAATCTAAGCACGCTCCAATACATACAGCCATCACGCCATCTCCCTCTTAAACACAAAACAGAATAGAAAGGTAACCTTTTCCCTTACCTTTTAATCGAATGTACCGACTGTTTTGTACTGGCCACGCAGGTCAGATGTCCAATCTATTTTGAGCCCTTCTTCGTCATCATCAAACTGTGGAAGAAAACCAAGTCTTCTGGCTCTTTTCTTATGTTAGCAGGTGGTAAGATTATATTCAGAATTATTCATCTAGACTAATTTATTCAGAATAAAAGAATTGACAAAGGAAATCACACTTGTTTGTCAATGGACCCAACCACCAACCACTATCTAAAATGAGAGTCCTGTCCAAGGACTTACTCTGAATACTTATACCCGAGCAACAACATGTTCCTAGCTTAGTATAAACAGGTGATTGCGATGAAGGAATTGAGTGAAACATCATACATTGAGCCATTATCATCCGACCAGACATGGTGGTGCCTGTCATACTCTTGAATATGATTAAGATGAGTATGTCACCGCAATAACTAGTATCGTACACAAATAATAATTAAGCAAATCATTATATAGAAATATGATTATTTCCACTTTGGTGTGGAGCGTTTGCCAGTACTGCAGTACAAACATTGGTGGGACAACGTTACTTTACAAATATGTACAGCGACATTCCCTGGCCTCATGCCACTTGACAACTGTTGCAGCTGATATGCAAGTGACGACTGGAGCGCTCTGTAATCTCTCTCGTTTTTCTCGTCGTTGCCTGTTTGTTCAGTGTGAGCGTCTCATCATTAGAATATGTTCTGGTTTACTTTGGTGCAGATAGCCCATTTGCCAAATAGTGCCTTGTTTGCTGTAGGTTAGAACGAGATTTTCTTTTTTTCTTGCCGATGTGTGAGCATGAACAAGTGAGAAAGGTTACTGAGTTTCCTGCTCTGGTGGTTGTATGTGTTGGGCTCTGTGTTTTTATTGAGTTCCAGCGCCCGCACTCTAAGCCAGCTCATGGCAGACCTCCATGGGGCCTACAGGCGGGCGAAGGGTGGGGGGGCAGCTGCTGGTTGCTGGCAGAATTGGCCTTGTGCCACAGCATACACACTCCTCCTTGAAGGTTCCTGCAGGAAACGGCTGGCCACAGAATAGACACATCCACATCATTAAGCAGCACTATGCCCTGAGAACTGCCAAGATTCTTCTTGTGTTAGGAATGAGGGACAAGATTCATCTTGTGTGAGGAATCATGGCTTAAGCCTGAATATACAGGCCTGCATAACACAGCCATTTGTTTTCATGACCAGCTGCATTTAAATTCAGGAGCTGAAAAAAACAGTGTGCTCTTTATAGCAGACACCCAAATCAATGCCAATTGCAACCAAAATGAAATTGCTGAAGATCACCAGCATTGACTATTTATTAAAATAAAGTGTTTTTGTCCTGCCATGACGATAAATAAGATGAGTAGTAAATACCTGTTTGTACTTTCTTTAATATTTAAAGAGCTTTTTTAAAATGCGTTTTTGACCTGTGTTCAGGAGGGATGCAGGATTACAACTACCTGCACGGGAACTGCATGGAGATCACCATGGAACTGAGTTGCTGCAAATACCCCATGTCCTCCGAGTTACAGCAGGAATGGGAAAACAACCGAGAGTCTCTGTTGGCCTACATCGAGCAGGTGGGACGTGTAGTTCAATTCGTGGCTTTGTAGTTCGATTTGTGGCTTTGTAGTTCGTTTGTGGATTTGCAGTGGTGTCGCAGTGGATCAGGCTCTGTTTAGATTTTCTCAAGCCCTCTTTGTTGCGTTTCTTCTGTCCTGTGGCAGGTTCACATAGGAGTGAAAGGATACGTGACGGAGGCCCTCAATGGAACAGCTCTTCCCGACGTCAGCATTGTGGTGACGGGGATCAGTCACAACCTGACCACGGGTCGCCATGGAGACTACTACCGTCTCCTGCTGCCTGGCACCTACAACATCACAGCCCTCGCCCCAGGGTAAGACACTGGCCTCTCTTAAACACGCAGACAGGGTTTTTTGTTTTTTTTTGAGAAGGGACACTCCTACCTCAGTTCCAAACGACTGAGTTTGCAAACAACATGCCTGTCTTTCTAATTATATCATAAGATTAAATGCCAAGTTTCTTCCTGCTAAGGTATTTTTTAACTACCCTCGCTGACCTAGCCCTTCCTTGAAGGTAGTGAGCTATGTGTGTTCATTCTGTGGCGGCGGCGTTTCTTTACGGCGTCCGTGGTGTCTCCGCACAGGTACACGCCGGCGACCGTGCACAACGTACAGGTGGTGAAAGGCAACGCCACCACGCTCAACTTCGTCTTGACGCCCGTCGCCACGGCGACCACCGAGGTCGTGCCGCCGTCGGCGACCGGCCACACGGCCACCACCAGCAACGCCACCGCCACCGCCGCCGACACTCCCGCGCCCACCACCACCGTCGCTAGCAACTCCACCCCGACCACGATGGTCCCCGGTGGGGCCAGTGACTCCGACGCTCCCCCACCCCCACCCGAGGCCCATCAGCCTGTCCAGCCCCTGGATTTCCGCCACCACCACTACATTGACATGGACCTGTTCCTTCGGAAATACAGCAACAAATACCCCACCATCGCTCAGCTCTACTCTGTTGGAAGGTCTGTGGGGAACCGGGAACTGTTCGTCATGGTCATATCCGACAACCCCGGCGTCCACGAGCAAGGTCTGTAGAATAACTCGCCACGTGTAATAGTGTTCTGGGTGTGTATGGTTCACTGTGGTACTGAGTTGGGTTGGAAGGCAGGAAAAACTGATGTTTTGTGGTCGTCTCAGCTCTTTCAAGCTGACAGTTTAAGAGTTTGGAATGTCTTCGTACGGTGTCAAGCATGCTTTTAGCCTCCAAGCCAAAGCTTAACATTAGGACTTGAGAAGAGGCCGTGCACTTAATACAGACATTAAGGTAGTTGACATTCAATGCCAGTCTGTGCTCCTCTGTCTCCTCAAGGTAATGGTGCTGTACTTATCTTTGCATGGGCAATTGCCACCTACTGTGGTTATGATATATATATATATATTTTTTCTTTTTCTCAGGAGAACCGGAGTTCAAGTACATCGGTAACATGCACGGGAACGAGGTGGTCGGCCGGGAGCTGCTCCTCAACCTCATCGAGTACCTATGCCGTAACTATGGCAGCGACCCCGAGGTCACGGAGCTGGTGAACAGCACGCGGATCCACATCATGCCCTCTATGAACCCCGACGGCTACGAAATGGCGAGGGAAGGTAGGAGGAGGAGGAGGAGGAGGCACTTTCTAAAAAGATTAACCATCTGTATGTCAGTACAGGGAAATTTAGATGAGAATGGGAATGGTGGTTCAAATGTAGCAGAACAGTTGCGTCTCACTGGAAAGTTCCTCAACCCAAGTAAATGGTTAACAAGGAAAAGGTTAATGGCAAAATATTTCGCTTAAGGTTTTTTTTTGGTTCAATGAATAAATGTTTTAGTAATGGTTCTCTCTTTTTTTAGTTTTAGAGAGGGTAGCCCACAGCCTTTTCCTTTCCTCTGACTTTATCTTAACAATACAGGAAGAGACTTAGCCAAACAGGAAAAGACTTAGCCAAACAGGAAGAGACTTAGCAAAACAAAGAGCAGGTGGAAATGAGTTAAGGTAGTATAAATGTGTCCAACAATGTTAGACACACACACGCACACACTTTTTATTTGCTTCTTCCTGTTGCAGGTGACGTACAAGGTTACCGGGGACGTAACAACAGTAACAATTATGACCTCAATCGGAACTTTCCGGACCAGTTTGTTGTGATCAAGGACCCCAGGCAGCCAGAGACCATCGCCGTGATGAACTGGCTGAGGAACACTCCCTTTGTTCTCTCTGCCAACCTCCATGGAGGCGAGTCACCATAAAGCTCCCATAAGAAACATAGAAATACGCCATAAAACTTAGTTTTTAACATATATTTCAGTGGTGATGATGATAATCACACTTATAATTCTCCTTGATAATAACAAATGATTGATAGTAACAATATGAATGATTAAAGTATTCTCTGTAATGTTGTCACCTTGGTGGTGAACTGTCTGCCTGTTCTGCTGCGATGTAGGTTCCCTGGTGGTCAACTATCCGTTTGACAATGACAGGGACGGTGTCACCCGTTACAGCAGCAGTCCCGATGACAAGGTCTTTCAGCAGCTGTCTAGAGCATTCGCCAAGGTAAAAAGACACTGACATCCTCAACTCCGTGAAGCTTAAAAATTCAGTTCCTGAACAACGATTCATTTTGTGTGTGTATATGTGTGTGTGTGTAGGAGCACTCTCTAATGCACAAAGGGCACCCTTGTAAAGACCTGTACCCCAGTGAACATTTTGACGATGGCATCACTAACGGCGCTAAATGGTACAACGTTCCCGGTACGTGGTCGTCCACGGCAACCATGACACAATATGGGAATTTCTCACTTATCATTTGTTATTCTTCATTTACCTGGCGTTAAAGGAATAGTTCCCTGTTCTGGATTTTTCACTTTATTTCCATTTTGCGTGGGTTTGTCCCGACTTGTGCGGGGGAGGTGGGCAGACAAACAGAGCAGGAAGAAATGGGGGAACGATAGGAAAGAAAATTAAGAAGAGGGATGTATGAAATTAAAGGGCCAAATAGAAAGCATCCCTCATCAATGAAAAGCATCGTTTAAATTCCTTCGGTCAGATTAATCTCCTTTTCCTGCATAGTATTCCATTTCAACTGTTTTTGGGGATAGGTTAGTGCAAATGACTTCTATCTCAAGAACACCTCACGACAGGGAAATAGGTTCCAACATACAAAACGGTAAACTATCTCTTTAAGCCAGACCATAAAGCAGGCAAATGCCCCAATGTCCCGTGATTCAAGAGAAGATAAACGAACTGGCTGTGTGGGCCCATTCTCACCAGGAGGCATGCAGGACTGGAACTACCTCAACACCAACTGTTTCGAGGTGACCATCGAGCTGGGCTGTGTTAAGTACCCCCGGAAGGGGGAACTGCCTTCGTACTGGGAGAAGAACCGTCGTCCCCTGCTGCAGTTCATACACCAGGTCTGGCCCTGTGTTGTTGTGTTGTGTGCGTGATAATATTGAACTGGATTTCAGTTTTAAGCGCCTGTCTCAGGACTCAACGCGCTTTACACATCGGTCGTCAATTAGGGACAAACAGGCAGGCATGGACATCCCACATAGACGTCTGTGCATGGTGTCGGGTATTAAATTGTTAATTTTTTTTATAACGTAATAATTTGAGATGCCTTGTCAGGTTTGAGGAGGACGTGTTGACTACATGTCGGCGACTACTTAACGCGCGCGTGTGCGTCTCCGTCTCCTCGTTCCTCCCAGGTCCACAGAGGAGTGAAGGGAACGGTGTCGGACAGCAGAGACGGGATCGGCATTCCCAACGCCACCATCAGCGTTCAGGACATCGAGCACAACGTCACCACCACGCTGACCGGAGACTACTGGAGGCTGCTGGTGCCGGGGAGCTACAGCATCACGGCCTCGGCCCGAGGGTGAGACCCGAGACGGGACACATTAGATTAGATCTTCGTAGTCTCACCTCATCTTGACTGCGCAAACGTTTTAGGCAGGTATGATCTGACCTAATCTTGACTGCGCAAACGTTTAGGCAGGTAGGAAGTCTTAGAAAAGAAAGATGGAATGTTTTTTGTTTTTTTTTATCCAAATTAAAATATTTAATTGGTTCATAAAATGCAATGCCCTCTCTTTTTATGTAAAATCTTTATTTGACCTTTTATCCGCACTTTCAGTTTTTTTCTGTAACAATGTACATTTTTCCACTGAGAGCTGAATAAGGCATTTCTGATTCTGATGTGAGGGAAAAACT
>JAVQJS010143572.1:0-27555 GCA_036024795.1 Galaxias rostratus | reverse complement strand
TAGTGTTAGCAGTAATAGTAGTAGTTGTATTGATAACAATTACAAATTTCTTTGTTGTGCTGTTGCTTTTCCCTTTTAAATATGTACCAAATTGAATACACTTTGAGTGAGTGAGTTTTTGAAGACAATAAGGTTGTCGGTCATGTCCAAGGCCATGTAAAGATTTTTTTCTCCAAAGGTGTCAACAGTGCAAGACAGAATCAATTACAGGTCAAAACACAGATGCCTTATAAGTGTACAGTTCAAATGATGGCTTGTGTCACAGGTTTTTCTTTGACCTACATGAATCATCAATGTGTCCTGGTCTTTTAAAGATTGTACGTACCAAATCTTTATAAGGCCTACGATGTACTATGGTTGGATATTCAGCTTGAATATGTAAAATATTATGACATCTTCACTGTTGTTAAATCGATATGAATAATTTGAATTCCAAGCAAGATCATTCCATTGGACAGACTATATAATTCCCTCAATGAACTTACCCCCTGATGGTAAGGCTATTTGTAAAAAATCAAAACACAACCCAGTAAATCCAAAATACCAAAAATAATCAAGAAATACTCCAAGCATATCCCACTAATAACATGCACTACCGCAAAAAACTTTGTTAACACTAACAACTGAACACTAAAGCACAACTTCACTGTTGTTTAAATGAATAACCCGTCCCAGAGCAAAATCTTCAACACACCTGGCTGGTTAACAATTAAAATTCATGGAATGTATTGAATAAATAAATGCAAATGTACTGTCATCCTTAACTTTATTTGCCACAACAAGATGTCAACCAATTATGTTCACTCAAGACAGACAACCAATGCAATTGTTTCCAATCACTTCAATACTGATTTGCAAACCATGCAGTAATTTTTGAAAACTCCATAGACACAAAACTCATCAATGGCAATTGGTAATTTTATAACTGCTTTTTTCCACTTTGATATAATACACTTTAAAACATTTGTCAAACAAAAATAAATGTATAAATTAAAAAATATAAAATTCCATTCAGGGCAGCAAGGTTGCCTCACAATAAGAAGGTCCTGGGTTCGATCCCCACCTGAGGAGGCTTCTTGTGTGGAGTTTGCTTGTTCTCCCCGTGTTAGCGTGGGTTTCATCCGGGTACTCCGGTTTCCTCCCACAGTCCAAAAACATGCAGGTTGATTGGTGACTCTAAATTGTTCATAGGTGTGAATGTGTGCGTGAGAGGTTGTATGTCTATGTGTTAGCCCTGCTATGGACTGGCGACCTGTCCAGGGTGAACCCCGCCTCTCGCCTAATGGCGGCTGGGATAGGCTCTAGCCCCCCCGCGAACCTGCATAGGATAAGTGGTATTGCTAATGGATGGATGGAAAATTCTATTCAAACTATACATAACAGGACGGTTTAATTTTCTTACAATCATTCTAATGATCAGATTTAAAGGGTTTGCCCGTCCGACAGTATGTGTAAGTGCTTTTCTTGTCTCAAAAAAAATGTATCTAGTGTGCGAAGCGACAACCACAAAAACTCGGTGTTACGTTCAAGAAACCTCTCAGAACTAGTGTTGCTGTGTAAGATACGAAGTATTGGTTGTGCAAGCCTCGGATGATCAGTGTATCTCAGGTGGGCCGTTGTATCAACGGATTATGTCACTTGATTTTGGACTATTGAACATCAGCGCAGTCATGCTGGAGTATAGAAACATCTATCTTGTTTCTAGCTAGTTGTTTCTTAAATTTGTCCATAGAGCAAGAGGGCTTCAAGGCTGGAAACCTTTCCGCAAAGTACCATACTGGTGGGAAACTTTAATACTAAAATGTTTCAATAAACACCTCTGCAGTTGAAACAGTTTCACCTTCAGTTATAGCTGTCCCAAGATATATTTATTTGACGTTATGTAGAATGTCCTTGCGTTAGCACATATAACTGATTTATCTGTTGCTATCTTTTTATCAACTATAAATTCCTGGTTTCTTCTTCAACGGAGAAGGCTTCATCAGATCACATATTGTACTCTGCAGTAATATCCACATCAGTCGGTGATTCAACTGCAAAAGTAGCTGGCTTCATAAAAGTAAGCGATATCAGTTCATGCAGGTTGAGCAA
The DNA here is from genome assembly GCA_036024795.1 of Galaxias rostratus. Taxonomy (NCBI): domain Eukaryota; kingdom Metazoa; phylum Chordata; class Actinopteri; order Galaxiiformes; family Galaxiidae; genus Galaxias; species Galaxias rostratus. The sequence continues at coordinate 25,464 of JAVQJS010143572.1, read as the reverse complement.
GATTCCGTCAGTGTTTGAATTATAGGTTACTCTTCTTGTGGTGCTAGATTTGAATTGCCAAATATTTCCATTGCATGCTAAAGGAAATTACAAAAACACATAGCAGTTTGTGAGTTCAAAACCCAATTGGGGTGAGTTGAGCTGCTGCCCCTTCTCTATTTATCCATGACCTTCTGGCTAAAAAACTCTTTGGAGGGTATTCAGGATGATGCGTGTGAACCGCACCAACACATTTCCTATGAGACAGCCATCTGGTTATGTGTTTTTGGCTCGGTGGTCAGATCCACACAGTTCTTGAATGACCTTAATGTTGGTGTTTTCATGTGCTATATTTCAGGTAACAGTATATGTGGGTTAAAGTATCCTCAACAGTAAATGCAGGTATCTTGACACCCTTATTTGCAACAGATTTTATCAAATGGCATGGTCATCCAATGAAATATGCACAGAGTAAAATTGCTTCATTTGGTCCAATTAAATTTGATCCTGACATTAGTCAAAATGTGCATTATCACAGTGAAACTCAAAACAGTGTTGCCACTGTAAATCATCATTTTTAAGTCCATCACACTGCACATTGAAACATGTTTGACCAGTGGTAGATGGCTCGGTGATGGTAGGCACTTGCGATTGGGATACTTGTACCAGTGTTGCCACCAGTCCAGGATGCTCCGTAAGTGTCATGGATTTTGGTTGTCTGTCGTGGGAAAACTAAATGACACGTAAAGACCCCAAATCGGTTTTGACTCTTCTACATTACTTTGTTGGGATTATTTTACGCAACCCCAAGTCAAACAGTAAAGTTGATATGAACCAAAGAGATTAGACTAAACTGAAATACCGTCAGAAGTGGTTCTCCTAGGAGAAAATTAAACAAAACTAATAATGGTTGGTGAAATGAACGAAAAGGATGATGGGCAAATTAAAAACTCCTCAAAATGATTGGTATCATATAATAAAGACAAGGAACAAATATAAGTGGTTAAAACAATTTCCAATCACATTATAAAGATGACTATAGCAATCAGTCGGAATTTTGGGCAAGTCGATGAAAACATGTCCACAGTGTCATTTACTGTCATTTTCAAAACTGAATAGAATGGTTATTACAGAGAGCCTGTACTGCCCTTTAAGTGCTAATGTAACAACCAGACTCTAATCATTTAAATTTGAGGTTATGCTGTTGCGGAACTTTTTTCCCATTTACCATTGCATACAGGTCTATAGGTACGTTTCCTATTTTGTATGATTATCACTTTTAATACGTTGTTATCCAGAGATCATCTGATAAACAGTGCATAAGTCTTTGGCATAAGCACCCTCTGTGGTTGCTTAGGGCCACAACCACTAGGCAAGGTCACAGGATCGATGTGACTGTCTGCTTTACTAGCTAGACACTACTCACACCTTTTTCACAGTGTTACTAAAGGTGCCAACTGTCTTGTATTAGCCTAAATAGGTAAGTTCCCCACACAAAAAATGTTGCCACTCTCTCCCTTGTTTTGTACATTGCCACTCTACTTTGATGACCAGGTGGCATATTACCTGTCTGTTACAGATCCCAGAGCTCATACAACAGCACTAGCACTCCCAGATCATGTGCTGATCCCGCTGCGGGTCACCCAATCACAGGCCTCTCCTGGCTTTTGAGAATTGACTATGTGAGTGTGTGTGAGTGAAAGCGAGAGAGAGAGAATGAGAGAAATTAAGAGAGGACAAGGATTTGGGCAAACAATTGTTAGTTAGCGAGACTTTGCTGCCAACCCAAAGTATTGCAGGTATGTTCAAATGGTTAATAAAACACAATTTAACACTGCCACTGAAAAGCAGAAGAAGGGAATATTGTAGATGGAAAAAAATAACAGTATAAAAGGTAGGTCTATTTGACTTTTTGTAGAATCCTATGAAATGAATCTGACAAACCTTTCATTTGCCAATAACAAATAAAGTTGGCTTTTGTTATTAACAAAAGTGAATTTACCCACAGTTAATTTAAACCTAGCAAGCTGGACATGTGTAATAAATAAATTATAACATTTAGATGCTGGTAATAAAACATTTCTAATTTGAACATGCTTTTTTTTTACAGTTTGCTAGCCAAATAGAGTAGATTACAAGGATCCATAATTTACTTAGTTGAAGGCTTTTTAGTTGAGATGAAATTAATGTTTTGATTTATTATGATTGTGCATAACATATAAAATATCCAAATTGCCTTTGTTTCAAACTATTTGCGTTCTATGCTAAATCGTTTTTTCTATTTATTTATTTTTCTAAATAATTATTGGACTTGGATAATTTAATAATTTGTATACTTTGAGAGATCAGTGATGTGGTAACTTGCACCATACCATTTGAGTCTATGTGGCTTAGAATGATGAGATAAAGCTGGTGTCTACTATCAATGCAACCAACATCTAATTAAAATGAAATAGTACTTGATCTATAATACGACGCTTGAGGTTCTTGGCACTTTTTTGGTTTGATACAGAACTCTCATTGTCTGAAATCAATTAACACTTAAAGGCCATTTCTCACATCTTCTTTCTGAAATATCTAAATATACTGTATGAGGAGAAAACAAAGTATACTACTATTGTTAAAGTCAGTGATGAAAATAGTCTATACTTGCATTATTGTCAGACAGTCATTTTTGCAATATTTTAATAATTAAAGAATTGAGGTTTTAATTGCTGGATGGCTAATTGTGAAGCTTTAAAGTGAGTTTATCTCAAAGATGTTTTATGAAGTATTAACTGAAGACACTTGACATTAACTCTGATAAAAGCAGTTTGCTAAAATAGAGATGTCAGACACAAGTCATGAATCGAAATTGTAAGAACACAATAAGTGGAACAGTAGAAACATAATGAGATTAAGTTTTCATAGAAACCTACATGTTTGTGGACGGAGACCTTGTGTATGTGTGTGTGTGTGTGTTTGTGTGTGTGTGTGTGTGTATGTGTGTACTTCTAGCCCTGTTACATTTTAAGAAACAAGAACAATTGCATTACTCCAAATGGACAGAATCCTGTGGCTTGATAAAATCTTAAACCATGCAATTTAAAACCATGACTTGCATGACAAAAAAGGTTCCATACCATTTAATTCACTGCAGTGCTATCCATCAAAAATGTCAAGTTTTACTGGACCAATTTATTGGAAATATCCACAATCTAAATGATGTGCAAGCCATGATAAAGAAAGTCATTTTTATTGAGCTTAGCTATACATTATAATTGGGGGTTATTTAATCTTACAAAATAGTTTCAACAAATACTGAATTTGTTGCAGAACTCTTTGGTGCTAGTCCTCTCTACACATTAATCATTTCCATTTGAATAGTGGTAAGGGTCAAGTATTTAGGTTCATTCTAAGGGACCATGTCAATGTAATGCACTCAATACCACTCTCTCTGACACATTAATCCAGATCAAAAACTTAATTAAGCATTAAGAGCAAGCCGTAAAGAATGAGAAACCCCCTCTTGAGGTCAATAGATATTATTTTATGCAAACTGTTGAAATTTAAAATACTGTACATCAGTGGGACATAACGTGGGACGGCTCCTAATTCAAATAAACAAAGCATTAATTTACATGTATTTATATTAAGTAAATTACTGTTTTTTTAACTAAATTGAGATTACACTCGGTTCAAGTTGTTATAGAAATGATGATATAGACGTTTATTGTTAAGAAGTTACTTCTTGATCTTGCCACACTTTTTTTTAAAATGCATATTTATGAGGACCCCTAGCACTTGAAAGCAAGCCAACGTAAGCCTCGAGCACCTAATTCCACATTAATTAATGTATTTATTCAGCAACATGCACAAGGTTTGGTGCTCCTCTTTTCAAACTGCCCTTTTGAAGATGCTGTTATGTACGTAATGGGCTGCAATAAACAATTGTGTTTCTCCTTTGCAAGAGAAAGCACTAGTTACATTTTAATTTTGCAAGGACAAAGTAAAACTAAATAAATACAAAATTACTATGACTCATTTCAGAACCTTTCACAAATTTGTCATAACCTTAGATTCAACACTCAACAGTCACCACTGGCAAAATAGGCTTTGGTGTTTTCAACATCTTAAATGTTATATTCATATCTTGGATGAAATCTTGTAACTTCGGATCACTAAATATGATGAAATACTATAATAAAATTAGTTTAGATCACCCACACTCAACATATCAATAGTACAACTGTTTAGCTGTTGCCACAATCCTATAATATTAGCATAGTATTTCTGTAAGCGAGTTGGAAGAGAGAAACAGTGAATAATAATAAAAAAGTGTATCAAAACAAATGCAAGTACAGCTTCAGTGCCAATCAGCTCCCACAACTGACTGTTGAAAATTAAAAGATTTTGTCCTCCCCTCCTGCAATACAGCTCTAAACATGGTTTTCTGACAAAAGGGTTTTCACAAACACATTTTTATCCTATTTTAAATTTCATTGTCCCTTTGTATTGTTTTTTTCTTTTTTTTTAACGTTATTGATGTTGAATCATCATGTTTTTACTGTTTGTGCATGCAGTGTACCTATGTTTGTTAAGTGTTCTGAACCTTTGTCTATTTTTGAGATTTTTAGGGTTTTTCTGTTCTGTTTTTTCTTTCCAATCTTTTTTAGGTTCTGTCAACTTGTCCAGGGATAATGGCTGGAAACCACCCATGTAGGCTAAAGATGTCCCATTTACTGTAGTATGGGCAGATACTTGGGAATGTCCCTGACATAATAAACTAATAAATACAAATACAAGCCAACTCTTAAAGGAGGTCCACAGCCAAGCCTTTACCATCACATCTTCTTCCTCCTGCTCTCATGGCATGACCTCTATTGTGACCTGCATAATCTGCCTATTCCATGTTGTTGCTATGTTGTTGTACATGAATACTAGTCCCATTATTCTCTTACTATAATTGGATCTCAATTATAAAAATATTTCTCACGGTAGTGTGGCATTGACAAAGGGTTACACATACACAAAGGTCAAATCTAAAAAACACTATCTTGAAAAAAGGGGGATAATAAAATATTAAATTCATAGATACTGTTGTTCTTGTGTGACTGTTGATGGATCACTTTAAGCATGGGACACCGTTTACAGGTTACTGAAGCAGTTATATTAATTACTTGGCAGAATAATCATGACATTTACATTTTATGCAAATTTTCATCTTTTGTGTTTTAAATCTTTGGTATTTTACTTATACATTCTGCGTATATATTTTTTACTTATCTTTATACTCTGCCTGTCCATTTAAGGGGCACTGCCAGAACAAATACCTGATCTCTGTCGGTTACCCCTGAATGAGTACAAATATTTAAGTGATAAATTATTTTAATATTATTTCATTTCATATTTTATTGTGGCTTTGCTCTTGTGAACCATGACAAATAATTTAATTTTCACATCTGACTTTACTGAAATGTTTTGGTTGAAATACTGTCCCTTCCTGTGTCCTTCCTCAGGCACTGCTGAGGGGAAAGGCTTTGTAGTATCTATGGGGGCGTTGTGTGCTGGGGAGAAAGATTGCTCTTGGTCACTGAGTAGGAAGACAGTCCATTACAGTGTGACCCTAAAGGGTCACTTAGGTAAGGCAATCAATCTCAAGATGAATGTGTCCCCAGCCTTTGAGGAGGAGGAAGACAGTACATTGTCGAACTAGTGAGATGGAACCAAGACTAAATGTAATAGGATGTAAATTTGCAATAGTGTTACTGTGTCAGGTTTGGAATATGTTTGTCATGTTCATATTAATTTGCCCCTGTCATGGTTGTCTACCAATAGTTTACTTTAGTTCATTACTGTCTCCATTTACAAACTAGGATTGTAGAGCTGTTCAGAATGAATGCCTGCGACGTTAGAGTGCTTTATGTATAGTAATCAAACCGTTTTGTTGCTAGACCGTAGACTTGTTGCTTGTGAGTCTTGTAGTTTTGAAGTTTTAAGTTTCATTTTTTTTAATCACTTCAGCACTGAAAACAGCACATTTTGGTGATTTCATTTTAAACTCTAGACACATATCAGAACAGATCTTGAAAATGTTAACAAACTTTTCCTAAATGTATTATGAAATGCCTTAAGTTTAGAAGAACATAGACAACCATGGGTTGACTGTTTAGTCTTTATAGTCTTAATATTTCAAAGCAAAAAAATACTCGATAAATGGTTCTGCATACCTATATGTAAAAAGAGTATTAGAGACTAAACATCCTAAAAGTCTAAAGATTTTTTTTAATTATATACACTTCATAAAATAAAATTACAAACTATAATAAGTCTTGTTACAAGGTGTCACACAAAAACAACAACCCTGATTCACTAACTTAACTTGCAAAACATTAAATGCATATTTCTATACTTGTGGATTTGGCCAAAAAAGGTTTTCACCCACAAAACAATGGATGTTTTCATTAACCAAATACGACAAGGGGCTGCAAATATATCCTGTCCAATTTGAAAACGTTTTTTGGAACAGTTCTAACTGGGTCTATATAATCAGTGTCTGATGAAAGATGGTACATTATTGCATCCAAGGATAATGTGGATAGTGTTCCATGGAAATTGGCGATCAAGCATTTTTGCATCCTGGAACCTTCACAATCTCACTTTTTAGATTAATTAGAACTTTTTTTAAAACAATCTTTTGTCTGTTTACCAACTTCTGGTTGTTCATTTCTGTTTTTGGAGTGGTATGATCACAGCTTTTTTATGAATTCTTTATATCCACAGAAGTGCGTGATTGGCGTTAGCATTGGCAGGCTCGGCAGGAGTGTGCAACAGAACCGCAGGCCATCCCACCTGTGCAGTGACATAGCCAGAGGAAGGTTTAGCCAGAAACAAAAATTCTTGCAATTCAGCTTGCCAGGTCTTGTCAGAATTTCAACTAACCGTGCCTTTTTCCCTTAAGAAATATTTAAGATGTAGGGTTTCTATTTGCTTTCAGCACACCTGATATCATGTTTCAATCTAGCCCAATGCTCTTTTGGTTCAACACAAGAGTGAATGTTAAAATGTAAAATAGTTGGTGGATAGATGGTTAATAAAAACTACTTTCAATTTGTTGCAAACATATGTGTGAATATATAATTTGAAATAAAAAAATACAAATAAACTGCTCACTTAAATTGAAAATGCAACTGTAATCTATGTGTATGGACCTGCCTTTTTGTATGCAAGTACATTTGTGACTGTGCAAGTGTGGACATTTATCCGATGAACTGTAAGTGGAGGTCCCTCTCGGCAAAAAAGTAGATTGATTAGCGATGAAGTCTTAATTGCTGACAGAATCACATCCATAGTTTTTCAATCTTTAGATGAGGGATGAATGTGTAAAGTGAATGAGCACAATGCTTCATGAGGTGATGCACGGTTGATGGAGGACATCTTCATTCATCACGGGGGGTTTGCTTGATGGATATGCAAGCATCCATCGTGGCTCTATCCATCAATCAGGTGAGCAGGGAGGTCAGCTTTGAAGATCAAAGTCAAGCATACAGGAGGTATTCACAGGTAATATACATAGAAAAGGCTTTCAAAGGATTTCATGCTCTGATCACTTATTATTTCACCTTGATGTGCCATCGTAGTGTGACTATCTAAACGTGCTTAACGTGAGATGGATTGAAAACCATGGACCAATGTTTTTGCTTTGCATTTTTACATACATACAAAATTATACACATGATTTTTTTTAAAGATAGACTTGTTCAGTATGTGTAAGATTATTGATTTACAGTGCGGGCAAGTACGTTTTTAACAAAACTTTCATAATAGTTTAATGGTCTCAGCAGTACAGAGACCCAAACTTTTTCTGTGAATTTGAGCTGTGAATAGTATGTACAGTGAGTATATGGCATGTAGAATACACCTGCATTTCACATGCGGAAATCCTTTTCTATTTAATGTCCTTTCTGACATTTCTTTTCTTGGTTCACAATGGATTACATTGAACCTGACGACTTATGAATTTCTGAGCAATCCTTTGATGTCAGCTCCTTTTGAACCAAATTCCATAACCATAATAAAGATGAAGGGAACAGAAGCAATTTCTCTGTGTGGTTCTTGCTGTCCACAGCAGTAGACAGTCCGCCGATCCAGTGACCCACCCGCAACGTTGTCTTCTTGAAACATTGAACGGCCCAAAACATTTTGAAGATGGTGCCTTTCCACACTAAACTTGATTACACTAAAGCCAAAAAGGCATGCATTGACTGAGCGATATGTTGGAAAAAGCTGATTTGACTATGCCTTTCTCTAATACCTTGTGCAAGCCTGCTCTTTTCTTTCACTTGAGGCCCCCCACACTGGGTTTTTAACACCACACCTGCACCAGGCAGTCACAATACATTTCTGATTACATTCAGAGCAGAGCTTTCATACATGTTCACTAGGGAATGAGCATAAGAGAAGATATTATATTTATGTTGACTAATGCAGAGTGAACCTGGCAGGAGTGCTACTTTGATCTTCCTGCAATTCTTTCAATTATGCCCAAGTCACATGAGATGATTTGATTGCACCATTATTAACTAAATCATTTTGTAATGTACCCTTACATGTAGTGTAATGAAACTAACGTCTTCAAGCAGAGATGGGGAACAAACATGGATCTCTGCTCTAAATCTTTGCCCACACAACCAAATTACTTTAAAGCCTGGTAAGATAATTAAATGCATTGCGAGATGAATATCTAGGCTTAATAGAAGGTAAAAGAAATGTTATTAACAGAATATTCTAGCTGCTCCACATTCAAGACAGCATACTGCGCACAGCAATGTGAAGTTTATTTATGTCGTCTTATCCTGGTGCTTTCAAATTCATCAGAAATGTAGTAAAGAACCCATCTATTCAGATTTAGGAATTGTTTGACTTCTCTAAAAGAAACAAAACGACAGATAAATACCTGAGTTGAGATTTGTAACACCAGTAGATTGTTTCCCCTCTTCTGTATTGAGTCAGAATTATTGCATTGACATTGTGTGGCAGGCAATCTGAATGATGACAGCTGCAGCAAATAGATAATGAGACAAGAATACCAAGAATACCTTCTCCAATATCTGGTCTAAATAACTTTGGGGAAATGTGGAAGATCGCAAGTTCATAGTCAGGGCTGAACAATATCTAATCCTCTCCTTTTTGGGGTCGTCATTGTCAGCAGTGTCCATTTAGCCTTGCAGTTGTTTAGTATTCTGCACGGGGTAATGAATATATGGATTAACATTTTAGGGCTTGGCCAGAAGTCGAGAATAGTGATGACAATATTTCTGCAGGCAGTAAAGTTAGGAGATTAAAAATGGATCCCTTAGATGAAAACCTAAGATGGAGTGCCAACAAAGTTCATACAGTTTGGAACGTTTTAAGTGTTGGTGATACTTTTACGTTGTATTAAGAACACTTATAAACTCTCACCAAGATCAGATGATTTTTTTTTACAAAGTAGACATTTGATGTGGAGTTTGCATCTATATTTTAAGATGGCGGCATTAGGTGAAAAGTCCCAGACCAATGAGACAAACCACACTATTTGGAATATTGCACTGGTTGTCTCTCATTTTCCCCCCATTGCAGTCCAACTCACTCAGGTGGGGAGTAAAGATGACATTTCTGCATTTCAATGAGCAGATTGGAAGTTATCTGGCAATGGATTATTTTTTTTACTTCAAGGACATTTATCAAAAGGTCTGCAAGAAGGTGACAAAAGAGGCTGATGTTCTACTTTCTATTAAGCCCTTCACAACGTATAGTAGTACAATTTTCTCCAAGACATATGCAATATAATTTAAGTATAAGACAAAGGAACCTTTAATTAAATGAATGCTTTTCCAGACTATTTTACTGATAATGCAGGTCTCGCTCCTTAGATATTCATCCCTAATACATATTCTGAACTACTTTGTATTGATTTGGTGTGTTTGAGATAAGCATGAATAATAAATTGCAAGGAGATCAAAAAAATTGATCGCAGAAATGCAAATTGATGCTTATGCTCATGCAAATGCTCCATAGAGTCGTAATTTTATGAATGAGAAATTCATTAATTCAAACGTTTTTTATTGTTTATAAGATTCATCTTTAGTCAGTCTGTGTCTCATTAACATCTTCTTATCTTTTGTCTATGATATGTTTATGTGCCATTTTGAAATGCTATGAATTGCATAACGGATATATAATTATAAAAATGGCACTTTAGAACTGAGAATGTTCATGAACTCCCCTTATTGACACTGTGAATGACAACCTCCACCTTCGAATTGAGAGACTTTAATTCAACTTAGTGTTTGTCTTTTCATACTCCGAAGCCTCTCAAGCTAATACAAAGGTAAAGGTCTTGAATTTAAAGTAAATCGCATATTCTTCAATAAAATCTTCTGGCCAAAATAGTGTATGCATTTAATGCACAGAACTGACTAAATTCTATTTTCATTCCACTCCAAATTTAACACTTAACTTTATGATCCCTGCTGCCAGGCCTGTAATTCTGATGTGCAGTTGAGCTTGTGTTGCTACCTAGGGGAAATAAGTAGGAAGACAAATAAACAAACTTACAAATTCAACATGCTCATCACTTAAATATCCCACTGGGTGTCTAAGCTGTCAATTATCTCGCTCCTGCAAGCATGCTTTGCATACTCGGGCCAATAGCAGACCAAGCTAGTTCATTAATTGATCGTCAATATATTCACTCATGAGTTAAAAGCTCAATAGGACGTCTCTTGTCAGCCTCTCTGTAAGCACATCCGTACATGTCACACACGGTTCATGTTACTCCTTCCTGGAGTCCAAAGTTAGCATTCCGTTAAACTTTTTCCCCAAAAATATCCTCCTACATAATAAAACTAAGTCAAATTACTAGCCCCTAGCTTTTTACAACTGACTAAATTGTCTTCCTACAGGAAGCTAATCCTACGTGTATCAAACCCTGTTCCCATAATTACACCACGCATCAATGTTTTCTTTTACAAGGGGGGTCTCCACATATTCTATAGAAATCATGTTTTGCCTGCTCAGAAGTTCTACAGCATTCTGTCTGTAGACCCTTGTGTGCCCTGTTTTCTTCTTTGAATTGGCTCAAGGAACCTGGAAGCCTGCAGGCCTTGAAGTCAACAAAGCCTTTGATGCATTTCTCACTGTCGTGCTCTGACAACATGTCCACTGCTATTAGTCTGCTTCTTGAGGCTCCAGGATTGGCTGACATTAGAGGGATCTGTCTTTGCTGGATACAGTCCAGGACACTGCTGGCCTGCGCTCCAGTTGGAATTCTCCTTAGGGAATAAATGGATGGATGTGTAATACACTGATGAGTTCTTGTCAGATGTGTCAAAAAGTTATATCATAAAAAGAGCTCTATACTTTCAAACCATCCCACGAAGGTGATAAGCTCCGAAGAAGACTGACCACATGATCATTAAATACATAATTTGCATGCCCTTAAATAATCACGTAGAGCAGTAGTTTTAGCAGTTATGACATGACGAATCATTCACGAGCTTACACAATTCATATTAATACTACGATTTAAAATGTAACACTCACCCAGTTGGACCAGTAATTTACTAACTCTATAGACTATCCACATGATTGCTTTTGTCAAAGAGGGGATGTTTCAATGTGCCTTAGTTACATTCCACAATACACGGTAACGGTAGCTCTATGCAGGTTCACCAGAGAGTACAGAGTGATGCCTTGACAGGATTCAGTGGGAATAGTGAAATACTAGTAATGTTGGCAATTAAAATTTTAAATACAAGGATTGCTATTTCATTATTACAACAATGTGATGGAGATGTATACATAAGAAGGATACTTTTCCATCTTGTTTTCATTTAGACTTTTCTGCTGCCCCCTCCACACAGGGAGATAATAATAAATGTATTTCTATTCACCTTTAAGCACCTTTAATCAGAAAAGCTTTACCTGAAGCACAACACAGTGTGATTAAACGTTCAACAAAATCACATCTTTCACAACCGTTGACTGACGGAAAAAGTTGAGCTGAACACTAGAGTGAGATATCTGTGTGGCAAAAACAATCGATAGCTAGAGCACATGAATCCTATCCTGGCTCAACAGTTGAATCCTCTGGGATAACTGTGCTCCCTAACACTGGCCACACATTACTGCCCAATCCCTCCAAAAGCTCAGCACAAAGCCACCACATCCTACAAAGCATACAAGCCCAATGCATGGCCTGTAACATTGCAGCTCATCTTCCATCTCATCTGATGAAAAGATCTACGATTTAAGATGTATCTATCAAAAATCTTGTATCATTGTCGGGTTAGGTTGAAAGTGTAACAAAAAAAAACTTGGTTGAGATCTTTTGATTCTTTAGGATTGTCTCATGCCACAGACAAAAAGAGAAACTCTCGTCTGTGTTTGTCACAGTGTCATGTAAACTGCTCTGGGAATAGTGGTGCCATGGCACTAATAGCAGCCATTACATGGTTACATGAGATATTGAGTCATTGATTCAGAACGGTTTCCCGTCTGCTAACAAATGGCCTGTGCAGGTAATGACGCAGAGTAGACACGGAAAACGTTTTAATCCACAACATTTGAATCTGAGCGGGACTGCTAGGTTAAAATCAGTTTTACTTTATAGCATGATTAAGACCAGGGGATGTACTCATGTAATGTACAAGACTTTCCCATACTGGAACATTTCTGTATTTTGTCAAAGTGTACAACAATCTATAACACAGTATACATGCTGCTTACAGTACGGCATGCTTGAGGTATCCTGTAAAGCAAACACATCACAGAAATGAATGTATAGCATTCTCCAAGCACTTTGCTTACCTGTAACATTTATTTGTGATAAGATCAGCAATTCTTAAGCAACGGTTACTAAACCTCATGTTTAGAAACGAACGGGCAAATACAACCTTAAGGATGGAATGCTTTATAAAAGTGTGAACAAGTTTACTTTTGCAGTATATGACAACAGAACACAGTTTAGAGAAAATCAATCAATTTACTTATCTTCATAAATATGTTTGGATAGTGTAATCACAGTTCCCTTACTGAAGTGTACCATTGAGCTCTCAATATTTTGCAGTCTTACTGATTGTTGTTTAGTTTATTTGAAGGATTATTTTTCAGTTAGTGCCCGTCAAGATGATAAGTGCCTGACGGGTATATGGTACATGAATAATTCAGGACACAGGCCACTATTTTCTCTTCCAGAAAGTTGAGAAGCCATTATTCAACTTCCAGTTGTTGTCACAGACTTGCCTCCTTTTGACTGGATAGAATGGATGTTTTCCTGAAAAAGCATATTTCTGGCTCATTATTTTTGACTGTATCGTACAGATCTTTATGCTGTTCAAGCACCCATAAATCAAATGTAATATTCTTCAGAAAGTTCACAAATAATTGCAACGGAATGTGATCACACTGTATCTGTTTTTGCTGCACATTCAAATTCACATTTTCACAAAGGTCTAATGATAAGACTGTCGAATTATATCCTTAACTATCTAGTGAACAGGCATTGGCTATAAAGATGAAACTATTGAAGAGCTCAAGGACATCATCTAATACGTGTAAGGTAAATATATGAAAAAACTGCTTTTATATGCTCAACAAAAATGCATTGTATTACGAAGTAGACAATCTCTTATTGTTGTGCATTTACTGGCCACTGCATATTTAGATATTCATTGTCACAACATTGCTATGGCTGGCAAAGTTTGTTGAGAACAGCCATCATTTAATCTTGATATCAATGCTAACTGCATGCAGTGTCTTTTGTGGCAAAGCTGCCAGACAAATGATTTGTCATCGGTAAGACTATTCATGGCAGTGTATTTGTCAAACACTTTCACTGTTTTTGAACATAGACAGAAAATAGGCCCCTGTGATGACACCTTGGGGTCAAAGCCCGAGGGCAGATATGGAGTATGCCAAAACCTCCTGATGTTCAGGTCTTTATAGATAGATCACTCATGTACAACATAGCCATGTTTTTACTTTTCATGTACTAGACATATTGAAAGCTTCAGTGTAGGTAAATTCAACAAGATGTTGCTATAACTGAAATATGTTAAACTTAATTTCAACGCTCAATGTCTATTTGGTATGGAAAACTTGACAATTGCAAATTATTTACTCTGGATTACATTGCAAACAGTGCATATCTCATGTATTTTTGAATTCAAATATTTTCAACTTCGGTTTATCGATTGTGTCTTTGCAAGTGCTAAAAAATTAAAAGTTTGTACGGTGCTTTTTTTGCCGTCATTGAACGTGGTAGATTTTCTTGACAATTTCTTTAGAGCTGCCCTACAGTCAACAGTATTGATACATTTCATAAATGTTCACACTTGAAATAATATCCCGAGCATTTTCCCCTTCATGACCAAAAGTTACTTCAATACAGATGCTTTTCTGATTAATTAAATGTGTTTTGGAGATTTAAGGTTATAAATGACAGTGGACTATCGTGTCCTTCCAGAACGTCAACAACAAATTCCAATACAGCTAACCCCATCTGACCCTCGTTGTCATTCAGGACATTATTGTCACTCAAGTTCAAGTTCAAGGCTTTTAAAGCGATCAAAAGCTTTTCAGGGCGGATGTACAACAGTATATCTTGGTTCTCATCAGAACATGGGCCCTGAAATTGCCCTCCATTTGCTAATCCAACCCACTGATGTGGTATTCCCACACAACTAATTACATTGTGTGACCAGAGAAGCTCGGAACCAGATGCAGCATTATTCCTGCATACTGCTAAAATAAATGATTGCAGTAAAAAATGTCAAATGTATCTTTCCTTTATTTCCAATGTAATGACTAACTTTCAAAAAGGTCTTGATTCCCAACTGAGCTGTTCGTCAATGACAATATCGGGACCGTTGTATGGATACCACCACAGGACCAAAGCAGCACAGAGGAATGTCATTGTTCACCCTCAAGTCTTGACCATCCCACCTCAGCAGATATATGGAGGGATATTATTCTGTGTGTGTGTGTGTGTGTGTGAGTGTGTGTGTGTGTGTGTGTGTGTGTTCGTCTCAGAGGAAATAGGTTCCCTAGGGGTTAGGGGCCTACTCTTGATCCTGTGGTGATACCAAGGATTTACGGGAGCTCTTGTGATTAGCCAGAGGGGAAATAGGAAAACAGGGCCATAGCTTCCAGAAGTGTAATATCTGAGAAATATGGCTGAACAAACGAACACAAAAATCCCACGCACACGTGAACACCAGCATCATAATGCAAATGAAATATTTCCTGTTGATGGCGAACTTTAAAGGTCATGTAAACTATTATGCCACTTTTGTTTTGTTTGCACTCAGCATATAAATATACATTGTTATAACCTTGGAACCATCCATAACCATATCTCCACAAAAAACCTTTTGGATATTTCAACTGACATCCCAACGCCATAAGCTTACGTTTCCTCAGATTGAATGAACATAGCGGCCATCTTATTGCAGCTTACATTCAATTTGTAAAGAAAGCCTACCCAACTACAGGACCTTTTTTTTGCTTTACTTGAGAAATATTGTCTTATCTGTCAAATTATTTTCTGGCCAATAAGGCATATTTCCCATTGAGGATTCTTTTCTGATCAGTCGGTTCTACGGTATCCTTGTTGAATATTGTTAAATGCATAGGTATTTTTTTTCAAATTTGGCCATTATTGTTCTGAATGCACAAAGGCATAGAGTCACTTTACTGATCTTTAATAGGTTTACTACTTGTTTTGCCAATTATAGATTGGGATTTGTGCATGTCTTGTCTCCCATGGGCTTTTTTCTGCTGTGCTTCTACTGAACCTGCCTAGTACCTCTTGGGTTGCAAAAAGCAATTAAAGGCACCACCTGTTTCTCCCTTGCCTCTGCCTCCACTGCAGGGTAATTGGAAACCCCTGTCTATTGGTACTGGTCTGCTCTTGCCAAATCAGCAGCCAATAGCTCATGCAGCTGTGTCCCTGAGTCCAAAAACAACACCAATGGGCTTGTATCGAACTCCCTTCCTTTTTTGTTTTGTTTTTGCTCACATAAGTTCTGAGTCTGCAAAACAAGATGCGAAGTCGAGTAAGTTTCCTTGAATTTCGAGGTTCTATACTTGTACGTCCTATACTTCAATGAGATGCGCATTCATACTGTAAGTTGCTTTTTACAAGGTTGGGCAGTAATAAGTACTGTCAGAACTGTTATGATTTAAGTAACTTATTTAAAAAAAAAAAAAATGAATACAACAACATTTAAACAATGTATTACTATGCTATTTTTGTCTGGCTCATGTCTTTTTAATATTCTGATGATGTCATGAGATATCTTACAATAAGACAGAGAGCCAAAGTTAGCTGATCTCTATCTATTCATTAAGCCAACATCAGAGAACCATATTAGCTTGCTGATCCCACACACACACACACACACACCCACACACACACACACACACACACACACACACACACATACACACACTGTAACTACCATTATAATATTGGCTAGCTTTATCAAAGAGGGGAACTTTATATTAAGCATTCTCATTTATTTGGTCTAGTAGAAGCATAAGAAAAAATAATATACAGTTTAAACAATTTTCCGACAAGTAAATAAAAACACAAACCATAAATGCCATTCCGAAAAGTCTACAGCCCCCCCCCCCCTTTCAAAAAAAAGTTAACCGCAAAGGAACAGCAAGGCTGCGTGATATTTGACCTTTAGATCTGAGATGACACCTCCACATTTGAACCCAGTCAATCTTTTTTGAGTGACATTATCAACTTGCTGCAATCCAATTAATTCAGTAAGAGATTTACAAAGAAACACCAACCATGCATACACAAAGACATAAGCAAGCATTATATTCCACAAAGGCATATGCCATGCATTTCTAACAGAGCAATAGTTAAGATTAAACCAATGGTTTGATAACCCTAGATTACATTCAATACGTTGCACAGTGTAGTGAAATGTGCTTGTTAATGGGGAAACTTATACAGTTGCAGTTAGCCATGTCAATACACAGTTTAATGAAACTACATTCCTCTGCACATGTAGCGAACACATGATCACACACATAACTATAACAAAAACTTTTATAATGTAGCATTGTCTTTTTTTTTACAGTCACGTCAATCTAGCATTCATACTGAATTGTCTGAGAAATCCTGTGTACCAAAAAGTGAATCCTTAAAAGGGCCATATTATGTACTTTTTCAACTAAAGTTCTACTAGGTTGACGCGTTGTATTGCTCAATTATTTATTTTTTTAAACAGCCTCAAAGAGTGATATGTGTTTGTATTTGTTTAAATTCCTCAAGAACAGATTAATATTCTACCACAGATGTAGAATACATATTTTAAACATGATTGCCTCAATTATATAAATAAAATCTTAGATCAGTGTGTCTATCGAACATCATATTCATTAACTTGAATGGCTGGTAATGAAGAATAACCTGCGTTTGCTGAACTCAGGATGTCAAAAGAATGAACAGAATGTAAATGTGTACAATGGAACCACTTAACACATCCACTTCAAAGTCCTGTCTTTGTTCATATCAATTTCTGGTGTCAAATGGCAGAAATGTAGACCTTGTGACTAATGCATTTGCTCCAATACGATATAAATAGCCTGACTTTTAATGTTCAGCGGGATCATATTTCTCGCATAGTTTTGGACTTTGGTGTTGTTTTGATTAACTTCATAATCCAGCGAATAAGAGGATCAGAAAATGCGTAGTCTTCTGTATGTGCTGCTGGGCAAATCTTTTGATATTGATTCAATGATCCATATTTCCAAAATGTCACTCCCTTAAGAGTTCAAGATACCATTGACCTTTTCTACTGATATACTTTAAGCCTCATTAACTTTTCCATTCTCCATAAAAGCTGCAAAACATTGTGGCTTTCACACTTAACAACACAAGAGTTAGGCATGGACCAAACCTGACCAACCATGAAATTGAGCACTTACTAAGTCCCAGTGGTAACAGAGCAAAAACAAGGTAAAGTATATGTGGCATTAGTGCTCTTACAGTGCTTTATTTTCTGAAATGTAATTCTGGAATGAAATATGCATTGCCATTTATATTTTGCATCCTTTAATCAGGTGAACCCATTTGAGAGTGTACAGTTCACAAGAGATGAGAGGATAAAATTTTATTGAAACAGAAGTAAATACAAACGCAACAGGACAACATATAGACAAACAAAAGAAGAATGTTCTAAACAAAAAGGACAGGTTACAGTAAAAATAATAATACATTCACCACCACCAATTCATTTTAAAATTATTGCTATAAAAAGTTTTCTCCTTTCCAGAATATCGATTAAAGCCCTGTTTCTAAAATTAAAACAGAACCAAGCTTATTGTCTAGTCAAATGCCCAGGCATTCATATCACAAACGATTCACAAAAGTTTTTTAATCTACCAGTGCCTAAAACAGTTGCCAGTTGCCAGTTGCAGACAGGCTGAGAAGGATTAACAGAACAGGAGTAATCAATAGTATTGTGAATGAAATATGAGCACTAGACAATATTTTGTTTAGAAGATAGAAAATAAAACAGTTGGTTCGCTGGTAGTCTCAACAAAAGCAAGAGTCTATTTTATAACCATCTTGATTCATTACAATTAGAAAATTTCCGAAATGACTTTAAATATATGAATGATAAATGTACACCTCCACAATACGGATCCCTTCCATTACTGGTCAAACCCAATAAGGATGCATAAGCAGCATTAAACTAAAGTGATGATTTATTTAATCAGCAGCAGTAGGCTAGACTTTAGTTATTTATGGAGGACTTTAGATTATTTGCTTCAAATCCTCTAAACACTGATTTGGAACTGACAATTTTCATGGGTTGTCTGCAAGATTACACTTTTAAAACAGGTTGTTTAGAAAAGAGTACAGTTTTCTTTAAACTTCTCTCGGCAGGGAAGTGTTAAAGTATGTGTGTAATGGTTTCATTGGGAGAACAGGATTCCAATAAGCTACCAAACTGAAGTCTTCTAAAAACATGCTATCTCTGTGGTCCATACTCATAAAAGGGGCGTTGTGCTCGCTGCCTCTTTCCAGTCCTGATCCCCTCTGCAAAAGACCACACTGAAAAGATCTGCAGTTTCCCTGCACTCTCCCCTCACTGGCTAATGCATGGAATGGAGCAATGGTAGTCAAGAGATAAAACATGTTATGTAAATATCTTTGATGGTTAATAATGCTGTCAGAACAAAGGCTTACATGATGGCAATTGTTCGACCGTATGCCTATTTATTTAGCACATTGAAAGGTTGTTCCCATGTCTGGGTCCCACAGAAGATTGTGTAATGATGTGAGTGGGTTGGCCCATTAACAGCAGCTTGGCATCCAGTGCTCCCCTTTTGACTGGGCCTAACCATACTGTGATTCCGTCTTGGTAGGGTCTTTAGGTCCAGCCTTGTCAACTCAGGGCTCTCGGCAACACCATCACCATGGCAACTCTTTGATTCTTTTTTATTTTTTTTATTTGCAGGCATCAGCCGTCTAAAGAAGGTAAATAAGGATGAATGTTTTGTTTCAGGCTCATCTTTCAATTGTTTACAGCAAGGTTAAAACGTTTTATAATGTATCATTAAATAGTCATAAAATAAATTACTATATCAAAGTAGGAGATCAATATAGCAATTAAATACATTTCTAGATTTCAGCATGTTATAATTTTCTTATCAGAACTAGTGTTACTGCTCTTTGGAGTTAATTAATATTGAATAGACAGCGGCAGGTAGTTTGAACACTTGCTACCATGATACTAGTTGATATCAAAATAAATAATAAACCTTAATCAAATTATACAGTGCGATGCCATCTTTGTAATGCATGCCACATAACAATATTCCTGTGTAACCACATTGTGTATAGATCAAACATGCCTTCCCCAGAATTTTCTAATCCACGCATGAAATGTACATTTTAGAGCTGCATAACAATTCTGACAGGAACAGAACAATCTTAAAATCGGTAATTCTTGTAATTGCATCAATTGTCCAACAAATGGTATTGATGTTAATGCCATGCTGTCAGTACAATCATTTAAAGACACATGAATGGTGTTTCCATTTGCATTGATGTGAGACTGACGGTCTTGTTCTTTCTGCATCTGATGACGCGTACAGCAAAGTTAAAGCGAGACAATTCAATCTTTTGTAGTAATTGATTCTTCCACCTGAGGGCAGTACTTTCTAATCTAATATTAGATACATTTATCTGTTTCACATCTCCAATTAAACCACGTCATTGGATTTGCTTCCAGGTTCAGCCCAAGCTTTTGGTGATTTGTCTCTTGGTCTGAAAACGATTTAATGTCCGTCAGTTCCATCCTCCAACATACAGCATAGATGTCCAAACGACAAACCAATTTCATATTAATTACTGAATTGCTAACTGTGTGTTTGTACTGACTATGTTTGAATGTGTCATTATCTAGGTTTCAATACAAAAAAAATGCAAAATGCCACCGACTGGGCACTTTTTTCTGAACTTCACAGCATTTTCCTGTGATGGCAAACATTTGGCTGAAGTGCTAATGTATTGTGCGCTATGGACAACGACCTGAGTGCTGAATGCTGCAAAACGGAATGGCCTGTGCAGTTCAAGCTCTCTATTTAATTCCCTTTGTTGCGTCCTCTCCTGTAGCTGACCCCGTTTGGAGTGAAAGCTTCATAATGTTTCAACCACACAAAATATGTTGAAGGCCTCAACATTTTTGCCTGTGTTGTATGAACATACAAGAAAAAAAAAACTCACAACGTAATAAGATGAATTCAAATAATTTATCTCTAAAGACAATGTTTTAAATGCAATTGGCATATTCCCAATTAGTACACACATTGTTCTTTGAGGACGTTGCTTGCTGTTGACATCAGGCAATCTGTGTTACTTTGGCAGAATGCAGGCCCACGCAGAAAACGCTGTGGTGTCTTATTATTTTTCAATAAACACAATCAATGTGTGTGCCTGTGGCCTTGTCTGTCACTTCTTCTTTACCCTGAATTAAATAAAGATAAATTACTTTACCTAGTTATCTAAATATTACAGCCAAGTATGAGCAGGAGAAGGGCAAATTTGAAAGTGGGAAAAATTACAATTGGTACAGTTCTGTTGACTTCATTTGCTTGAGATGAGTTTAAAACCAAAAACAACATGTTAGATTAAGGCTAATATGAATCTTAATGAAAATCATGTCCTTATATCCTGTAATGTTGTGGATGAACAAAATATTTAAAAAAGAATTACACAATATGGCACACGCTAGCTCTAGTTAGAATTCCCAGTTAAAGTGCCAAAAAAAGATAATTCCTCAATGCTGCCTCAAAAATGTTTCTGCATGATTTATTGTCTGTTTGGT
The DNA here is from genome assembly GCA_036024795.1 of Galaxias rostratus. Taxonomy (NCBI): domain Eukaryota; kingdom Metazoa; phylum Chordata; class Actinopteri; order Galaxiiformes; family Galaxiidae; genus Galaxias; species Galaxias rostratus. The sequence goes on along the minus strand of JAVQJS010143572.1, from coordinate 4,102 downwards.
TAGATCTTCAACCAAATTTCAGTTGAAAAAGAATACTCTTACTGAATAACATGGAAATAAATGTGTATTTAGTATGGATCTTTGGATTTTCAAGTGTAGCTGTAGTAACTCACCCGGGATAGGAAAAACGTGACTACCCTCTTGGAGCCAGACCCAGCGGGATGCTGGCCGGTGTGCATCCGATGGCAGGGCCTTGACCCATGGGACCCCTGGCATCATAGATTGGTTCTAGGGACGTGGAATGTTAACACTGCTAAGTAAGAAACTAGTGCGGAAGGTGAAGAAGATCCAAGATCTAGTTGAGCTTAACTCAACACGTGAAACTGGGTCTGGGACCAAATCCTGGCGAGGCTGGACTCTTTTCCTTTCCGGAGTTCAGCAGGCAACGGACAGGTGTATGCAACTGCAAGTTGCTGAAGGGAAGGCTCTGACTATTGTTTGTGTTTATGGACCCAATGGCAGTTGAGTATTCAGCGTTCTTGGAGGTGCTGGGTGGGGTCCTGGAACGGGTACCATTTACAGACTGTAAATTTGCTGGAGGACTTCAACGGTGGGCGACTGGCAATTTGGAAGAACGCCTTCTAGATCTGAACCTGAGCGGTGTTTTGTTGCTGGACTCCCGTGCTAGTTGTGGATTTTCCAGAACAAACACAACGTTCAGGCATGGGGAGAGGCATAGGGTTCATAAGTGTACTTGATACCAAAAGGCCATAGGCCATAGATCGCAGATCAATGATCCACTTTGTGGTCGTACTGTCAGGTCGTATCACTTGGACACTGGTAAAGAGAGGAGCTGAACTGTCAACTGATCACCACCTGGTGGTGAGTTGCCTGACTGGCCTGGTAAACCCAAGTGTGTAGTGACTGTGAATTGGGAATGTCTTTCTGAGGCGTATGTCCTTGATGTCTGTAACTCCCGCCTCTGGAAGAACTTCTTGGGCATTCCGGGGGAGGTTGGGAACATCGAATTTCAGTGGGCCAGGTTCAAAACCTTCATTGTGGAAGCAACTGCTAGGAGTTGTGGTCAAAAGGTTGTGGGTGTCTGTTGTGGTGGCAATCAAAGAACCTGCTGGTAGACACCAGCAGTGAAGGAGGCTGTCAGATCGAAGGAGGTCTTTCAAGCTTGTTTCCCCCAGGCCTCTTGAAGCTGCAGACAGTTACTGGGTTGCTCGAAGTGCTGCTGCTTCTGTAGTCAAAGAAGCCAAAACCTAGGAGTATGAGTTTTGAGAGGTTATGGAGAAGAACTTTGGTTTGGCCTTGAGGAAGTTCTGGCAAACTGTTGTGCAATTAAGGAAAGGAAAGCAGTGCTTGGCCCAAGCTCTGTTTAGAAGGGGTAGATCGTTTTTGACGCGGACCGGGGATATTGTCGGGCAATGGAAGGAGCACGTTGAGGGACTCCTGAACCCCACCAACACGTCTCCTATGGAGAACTCGGGGAAGCCTCGCCAATATTCCTGGCAGAGGTAATTGAGGGAATTTGAAGCACTGGGTGTGGATGAGATTCGCCCAAAGATGCTGAAGGCTCATGACATTGTGGAGCTGTCTTAGTTTACACGTCTCTTCATTGTTGCGTGGAGGACAGGGACAGTATCTTTGGAATGGCACACTGGGGTGGTGGTCCCCATTTTAAAAAATGGGAACTGGAGGGTGTGCTCCAATAATCAGGCTATCACACTTCTCAGCCTATTTTGGAAAGCTTATGACAGGGTGCTGGAAAGGTGGCTCTGATTGATTGTTGGACCTCAGACTCAAGAGGAGCAATGAAGATTCTGTCATGATCATAAAACAGTGGACGAACTCTTTACCCTCGAGGGGTCATAGGAACTCATCCAGACCAGATGTGTTTTGTGGACTTGGAGAAGGCCTACAAGGATGTACCCCAGATAGTCCTTTGAGGGCTACTGCGGGAATATTGTATACCAGTGCCAATGCTAATAGCCATTTGGTCTCTATACAACGGGAGTTAGAGCTGTGTGTACTCGGGACAAAGTTAAATAGGGTTTCAATGGGTGGTGTTCCCTGCCAGGGCTGCCCCTTGTTACTGATCCTGTTTGTGATTTTTATGGAAAGGATCTCAAGGTATAGCCGGGGAGAAAAGTATGTCTAATTTGAAGGTGCCCGGTTGCTATACTACATTTAGAAGAGGTTTCGTCTGAGAGCAGATGTCATTGGGGTTTTCAAGTGGACATCTTCCGTCCTGAATGGTTTGTCAAAGGAGTATTTAATCCTTTTGGGAAATAAGACATGTTCCATCTCACCCATAGACAGACAAAATAATCGATATCAATGTACATCCACGTATTGTTTGTTTAGGAAAGCAGATTGGAAAATGTTTCCTAGCTTAGCAACTATGGCTAGAAGCCAGTGGTACCAGTAAGCCTGTTTCCGTCAAATGTAACAGATACTGGGTCGGACCAATTGTTGCAAGGCTTTCTATCCAGTGTAACAGTGGGGCAGACTGCATCTGTTTAAATAACAAGTTCTTGCTCTTACATTTTAATTTCTTTCCATGTGAAATACTGAAGCTACAGCAAACAAAAAACATTGCTTTTCTTAAGTGTATTGTATTACTTTTGTCAGACCCATGCTAGTCGGTACAAATGGCTAAGATAAGCTGCAGATACCTACCTACCAATATAAAAAATTATTCCACATACACAATCCTAACATTGACCTTACACAGCTATTGAGGTCTGATGCCATTCTTTGCCATATTTCTCCATTGCCTTTAATAGGTCGATTGTTGAAATGGCCACACATATCAAACCACATCATCAAACTTTCAAAGAACGTCTTTGTTCTCCAGCATTACTGTTCTGCTTCAGCTGCTAACTCTGCATAGCAGAGTTTCTTTCTTTCATATGCCTCATCCATCGCTTTTTCCCACAGAACTATTGCAAAGTGCCAGGTTTGCTGTGTGTGTTTATTATTGCAATCTCTGACGGGACTCTTAAAATATTTGCTGACATCTGTTTTCCAATCACAAGCTTACCTCGGCTGCCCTACGCTTTGTTTTGGCCTACCTGTTCTCCTACCCTCCCTGACTGACAAAACTGATTTGGTGCACGTTGCCATTAGCTGCAATTGGCAGGGTGTTAACTATTGACCATCTATCCTCTAATGCCGCCTCCAAGCACTTCAATACCTGGTTGTGGCACCATCTACATTGCCCTATATTCAATGAATTTATGGAGCCATTACGATGGCTTTCTGCTGACCGTTGTGAATTGAACAACTGACATGGGAAAGTCTTTGTAACAAGTTGGAAAGACAGCGAACAGGAGGAAACAGACCCCAATGGGGCGGGCATGGGCTAGCAACTCAAACTGCAGCACTGAACACTGTAATCCGTTGACTGAGTTCACCCACAAAAAGCTACTAAAAAACTAAAGTGAAAATATCCCTAGTTTTCAATAGATAGGGTAAATGACTCACATATTGATGACACGGTTTAGACCCTAAGCAATGCAACGACTAGGAGTACAAGAAGAAACCAGCAGTAATCTAGTAAACTGAATGAAGACCAGTAGCTGGACACAATGTCTGCAAGACAGAAACAACTCCAGCACTGAGGAGGTGCAAACAAGCACAGAAAGATAAGAGAATAAAAGTAGTAGAGTTCAATCAGCCCCCCAAAAAATCCACAACAAAGATTTGTGACTGAAAACCTAAAGTGACCACCATTGAAAATAAGGTTTAGAGCTCTATTAACATAGATCCAAAAAAGACACATGACCAGTTTAGAGGCACAATTGAAAGAAAAGTAGATCAAATAGATACATGTCTTAAATATGATCATGAAAAGGAGGGATTTATGTCGTTGGAGAAACTTAAAAAAAAAAGTTAGATGCAAAAATTAAAGGGGGCAACAAGAAATTGACAAGTAAATACATAAAAAGAAGCCTATGAAGAAAGGAATGCAAAATTGATTGAGAAATGGAACGAGAAACAGAAAGCATTAGAGACTTGCCAGACAGTTTAGAATTGTCAGGGTCAGGATCCTCCATTGCCGACCTGAGGGAGGATCAGGACCGAGGACAGCTCCTGAGGCTACAGCACCTCAGCTCATTAGTGTTTTATTACTCTCACCTGTGTGTGTTTG
>JAVQJS010143571.1:0-10916 GCA_036024795.1 Galaxias rostratus | reverse complement strand
GTTTTTTTTTTTTGTTGGCAATTTTTTTTTTTTCCATTGTAAAGCAACCCATTTAAACACCCACCCCCCCCCCCCCCCCCGCCCCTTCTCACTTCCTGCCTTCACAAATATTAAGATTTATTATCTGCAGACACTTCGAATTGCTTTTCACAGGAAATAAAGGTCTTACGATAGGTCACATGATAACATTGGACCCATGTTTCTGAGGCAGGAAGCACACTGGGTAAACTACCACAGACTGGTGACCGGATAGACTCCCACTGCTTCGGTCAATTCAAGAAGTAAACTAGATCAGTTGATAATGCTCAGCAGGAGACGAAGCAAGATGTCCACCAAAAACCTGAAACACTGGACCAGCAGCCTACTGCACCATCAGAGGCCGTTGCCAAAGCACAGGGGCTAACTCCATGGTAAATATAGCATAGAGCTAGCATGTTAACTAAAGGTAATGACATCAACCTGTTTTTCAAACCTCCCACTGTTTTTGATCACCAATCCGTGGAGTCTGCAAAGTGTGCTTTAGCCTCAAGATGTGACATGATTACAGACTCTGATCTAAAAATAGCTGGTCTGATAAATTTGGTGAAACAGCATTGCATAAAGTTATTTGCTTGCTGAATTTCAACAGCTCAAATATCTTGAGAAGTTTCCAGACCCACAAAATGTTCAGGTGCATTATAAAATATGTATATATATATGTATACAAATTTCCTCAATACTTTAAATAACATGCCAGAAGCACCATTGAATGTTTCTATCGGCATGGTTGTTTGTTAGGTCCAATTCAGCCGAACCATAGGATGGATGTCGGGTCTTCTCAAGGTACAATGCTGAAGAGACCTTTTCTCTTTTTGACCCAGGTCTCAGTAAAAACACACCTCAGCACTGACAACCATGTTTGGCTTTCCCGTTTACCTGTCGCAGCAAACACCCACACACAGAGAGGTAACCATGGAAACAGACTGGGTACAACAGTTTTTTTATGGAGAAGGTGGAGGTTTTTAAGAGTGGGGGTGGAGGAGTTGGCGGAAGTAGAGGGAGGGGTAGAGGAAAGCTATAGATAAGAAGGGAGGATGGAGGAGAGGATAAAGGAGGAGGGGGAGCAGGAAGGACGAAGGAATAGATTGATGGCAGTAGAAAGTAGGAGGAAGAGTAGCTTGATGCAGGTAGGAGGAAAGGAGTAAGCAGTAAGGTGCCTCTCGGCCGTCTACCTTCGTCTACATCGTCGTTGGACATTATGGCCACACACTTCTCCCAGACCATGCGCACGTCAGCGCGGTAACGGTCGCAGGCCCACAGGAACATGGGTAGCAGGATTGACTGGGCGATGGAACACCACAGCACACACAGCACCATCCAGCTGTAAGAGCGGTCATACTTCAGACTGGCAAAGCTCACCACCTGAATGGACAGGGGGAGGAAAGGAGGGTCAACACAGCATTGGAGGAGGAGGGCAGTGGGGTAAGTCGCTCCAAATACTTACAATTTTATATTTGACCAATTTGTAAGCTGACATTCACATTAAAATAGTGAGATGCGCTGGGCGTAGCCCTTAGGTCATTGTGTCACAACCCCCTCAAACAACACATCAGATCCAACACTAAGAGGCACTGCTCCACACACTGAGTTAAAATGCTAACATTAAGCAACAGGAAAGCGTTAAAAAAGAAGCATTGTGTAAGGACTAGACAGCAAGCCGATTCAGATTCAGATGGTACATCATGAAACTTCAAATATATATATATATATATATAAATAAACACAAATACAAATACACACAAAAATAAAGATAAAGATGAATGACAAATGTATGCAAATAATTTGACTCGAACATCTATAAAGTCCGTCTATGTTTTCAGTTCTTTCAAATAAACAAATTTCTGAGAAGATAATAAATTGGAAAAAGTTTTCCAGATCAAGTTCAAGTTTCAAGTTTATTTGTCATATGAAATTAACACAGTGCCAACATTCAATGAAATGTGCTGGACGAGAGTTGGTCAACCAACTCAGCAGAATAAAATACAAGTTAAGAATACAAAATCTAAAATTACAACAACAAAACAAGTACAAAATATATAACAGCCATAAATTCAAAGTATGAGGGCAATAAGGGCAGTTCTTAACAATATAAATAAGGTAATTTATAAATGAGCAGAATTTACATGAAGTGACAGTGTCAATGTATTGCACAGTGAAGAGCATGTCGGAATATAGAATGGCGATAGGTACAAAATAAAAGTGTGAGGGCAGTTCTTAACAATATAACTAAGGTAATTTTATATTTTAAGTGAGCAGTATTTACATGAAGTGACAGTGTCAAAATAGTGCGCAAGTGGAAGAAGCATATCACATCTTGTGGTGAGAGGATAGAGTTCACAGTTCAGTGTTAAGAGTTCACTGTTTAGAGCTCAGTGTTTAGAGTTCAGTAGCTTGATGGAGTGAGGGTAGTAACTGTTTTTGAGTCTAGAGGTACGTGCAGCCATGTTCTTGTACCTTCTATAGATGGTAGCAAAGAGTAAAGGATGCATGCTGGGTGGCTGTGGTCTTTGATGATGATGTGAGCTTTCCGTAGCCACCGTTGGTGGTGAATGTCCTGGATGGTAGGGAGTCTGTTGCCGATGGTACGCTGAGCCGCAGACACTTCTCACTGTAGTGATTTACGACTGTGGGCAGAGCAGTTCTTGTACCAGACCGTGACACAGCCAGTCAACAAGCTCTCAATAGTGTATCTTTAGAAGTTAGTGAGAATTTTGGCGCTCATACCAAAGTTCCTCAGCCTTCTTAAGAAATAAAGCTGCTGACGAGCTTTCTTCACTACCGTGTCTGCATGAAGGGACAGGAGCTATCTTCATTGATGTGGACCCAGAGGAACCTGAAGATGCTCACCTCTCAACCTCAGTGTCTCCGATAAGAACGGGTTCATGTCCGTATGTTTGCTGTTTCCTGTAATCCACGGTTGTTTTCCTGGCACCAGCTGGTTAGTGCCTTGACTTCCTTTCCGTAGGCCGTCTCATCGTTGTCTGTGATGAGGCCCAAGATAGAAGTGTTGTCAGCAAACTTGAGGATGACATTAGAGCTGTGTTTTGCTAAGCAGTCGTGGGTGAACAACTTACAGATCAGCACAACTTTGACCCTACAGTTCATGCCCTTAGAGGTTTGACATGGCTTTTTGGACAGCATGCTATATGAGCAATATGCTATGAGCACAATGTATACTATCACAAGCAGAGGAACAACACAGAGAGACTTGCTTAGAGCTAATACAGTTCATTTGAAATTAATTGTAGACAATTAGTAGTTTACAAGCCACTTGTGCAGGTAAGAGCAAACCACATTTAAAACATTAAAGTGTTGGGTTTTTATTATAACACAGTGAGACAGACGTTAGATACCCTGAAGGTTGAGCTCTGACAGGGGTTGATTTGCAAAGTTGTTAATTAAAAAAAACAGAGCAAATAATTCCACTCTACAATCAACAGAGATGCCACATCTTTCAAATAAATGCAAATCGAAGAAATCACAATTCGAATCATGGTAAAAAGCTCAGATAAGGAAAGATTCTCTTTACAGCTCATCAAAGGACAACCTCAATAAAATGCCTGGTGCCTCTTTGTAGCTGTAAGTATTCTTGTGAGGATGTGAGTAAAAGAGGTGTGGTTGCTGGGTTGTGTGTGCGTGCGTGTGTGTGTGTGTGTGTGTGTGTGTGTGTGTGTGTGTGTGTGTGTGTGTATGAGATTCTTCCCCCAGCCAAGGCATCCATCAGCAACCAGAGATGTATGGAAGGAAATCGTTCAATCGATCTCATGGCTGCTTCAGAGAGGAATAATGGCTTATAAACGATGACCTTGGTATAGGACTGTTAATGTGTGTAAGTGTAGGTGAGTGTGTGTGCTTACAATCTTCATGCGGTATGTTTTCTTACCCCAAACGTCGCATTTATGTGATGGCTGGAAAAAGGAGTATAATTTGTTGTAAGTTATGTTGTGTTAAGATTTATAGCTACATTGTGTTGTTATGATTTATGGTTGTATTGTGTTTCAGCGGGCATTCTGAAAACACCTCATCCAGAAGGCAGTGCAACAGTGTTCATGCCATTCTCCACAGCCAACCACATAAAATACATCATGATAAGCTAGTCACATATTCAGTGCTTCTCTAATGTTTTAGCTAAAATTAGTATAACTTTTTTCCTCAAAATTATACCCACAATACACCGTACTGACAAACTGAAAAATATTGACATTTTAGCAAATATATTAAAAGGTATTAAAAATAAATAACTAAGAAACATGTACATAAGTATTTACAGCCTTTGCTCAAATAAGGCTCCAAGCCTTTTTTAATATGAAACCACAAGCCTGGAACGCCTATCTTTAGGCAGTTTTGCCCAGTCCTCTTTGCAGCACCTCAAGTTCCATCAGGTTGGATGGGAAGCACATTTCTCCAGATACGTTAGTTTCTCATGGTCTGAGAGTCCTTCAGGTGCATTTTGGCACACTCCAGATGGGCTGCCATGTGCCTTTTACCAAGGAGAGACTTCCACCTGGCCACTCTATATACAGTCTATTTATAAAGGCCTGATTGCTGGATTGCTGCAGATATGTTGTTTTCCTAGAAAGTTCTCCTCTCTCCACAGAGGAATGCTGGAGCTCTGACAGAATGATCATCGAGTTCTTGGTCACCTCCCTGACTTAGGCACTTCTCCCCCAATTGCTCAGTTTAGACGGCTCTAGGAATTGTCCTGGTGGTACCAAACCTTTTCCATTACAGATGATGGAGGTCACATTGCTCTTGGGAATTTCTAAGCTACAGACATCTGCACCCTTCCCCTAGATTTCTGCCCCAGGACAATCCTGTCTCAGAGGTCTATAGACAATTCCTTTAACTTCAGGCTTGGTTTTTGCTCTGACATGTACTGTCACCTGAAAGACCTTATAAAGACAGATGTGTGCCTTTCCAAATCATGTCCAATCAACAGAATTTACCACAGGTAGACTCTAATTAAGCTGTGGAAACATCTCAATCTTTTCCCCGGTGAACAAGAGAGGCACCTCTTTCTGACTGCGAGTTCCTGGGGGGAAGGCTCTGACTGTTGTTTGTGCTTATACACCAAATGGCAGTTCGGAGTATCCGGCAATCTTGGGGTCGCTGGGCGGGGTCCTGGAAAGGCTACCATCTAGTGATTCTTAAGTTCTGCTGGGGGACTTCAATGCAGATTACAATGGAGAAACCTTAAGAGGGATGATTGGGAGAAATGACCTGCACAATTTAATTAAGAGTGGTGCTTTGTTGTTGGACTTCTGTGACAGACATGGATTGTCCATAAGAAACATCATGTTTGAGCATAGGGATGTTTAAAAGTGTACTTCGTACCAGAGTAGATCGATGATCGACTTTGTGGTTGTATCAGACCTACGGCAGTAAATCTTGGACATTTAAGTAAAGAAAGGAGCCGAGCTGTCAACTGATCGCCAACTGGTGATGAGTTGGATCAGATGGCAGGGGAGGCTGCCGGACAGACCCGGTAAACCCAAACGTGTAGTGAGGGTGAATTTGGAACACCCGGTGGGTGGAGGACCCTGTTCAGAGGGTATTCAACTCCCACCTCTGGAAAAACATCTTGTGCATCCCAGGGGAGGTTCGGAACTTTGTTTCCAAGTGGACCAGTCTCCAATGTGAAAGCGGATGCTAAGAGTTGTGGTCAGAAGGCTTTCGGTGCCTGTCTTGGCGACAACAAAAGGACCTGCTGGTGGATACCAGTGGTGAGGGAAGCCGTCAGACTGAAAGAGGCCTTTTGAGCTTGGTTGGCCCAGGGGTACCAGGCAGCCGGAATTGGCCTAAAAGAAGTTCTGGCAAACCGTTAGATGTCTCAGAAAGGGAAATCTGGGATTGGCTCAGGCTCTTTGGAGCAGGGGAGGATAACTGCTGACCCGTACTGGGGATATCGTTGGGTGGTGGAAGGAGCACTTTGAGGAACTTCTTAACCTCACCAACAAGTCCCCTGTGGAGGAGGCAGAGTTTGAAGGCCCAGGGGTAGTCTCAGCAATGTCCCTGGCAGAGGTCACTGAGGTAGATTGGAAGCTCCTCAGCGACAAGGCGCCGGATGTGGATGAGATATTCCTTGAGATGCTGAAGGCTCTGGACATATTTGGGCTGTCTTGGTTGACAAGCCTTTTCGATGTTGCATGGGGGTCGGAGCATTACCATTGGAATGGCAGACAGAGGTGGTGCTTCCCATTTAAAAAAGGGGACCTGGAGTGTGTGCTCCAATTATCGGGATATCACACGTCTCAGCCTATCAGAGAAAGCCTATGCTTCCCAGGGTGTTGGAAAGAAGACTGATCGATTGTCGTACCTCGGTTCCAGGAGAAATGCGTTTTCGTCCAAGTCGTCAAAAGGCGCCAGATAAGGTAATGCAGGCATCTGATTAGGATGTCGCCTGGGTGCCTCCCTTTGGAGGTTTTCCGGACATTCCCTACTGGTAGGAGACCCCGGGGTGGACCGGAAACATGCTGGCGGGATGATTTATCTCTTCTGGCCTGGGAACGTCTCGGGATCCTCCAGGAGGATTTAGAAAAAGTTGCCGGGGATAGGGTCGGCTGGAATTCCTTGCTGACATTGGTGCCACCGCGACCCGTACCCAGATTAGCGATGTATAATGAATGTATGGATGGAAACATCCCAATGATCAACAGTGGAAACAGGATGCACTGGTTCAATTTTGATCTTAATGGCAAAGGCTGTTGACTACTTGTGTACATGTGATTTCTTAGTCATTACATTTTTGTAAAATTGCAAAAATCTAAAATTATCAGGTTGTCATTATGGTGTATTGTTTGTAGAATTTTGACCCCAAAAAAAGTATTTAATACGTATTGGAATATGGCCATAACAACAAAATGTGGAAAAAGTGAAGCGCTGTGAGTTTCTTTCGAATGCACTGTATCATCAAAAGCCATTCACATATATCCTCAATAGGTCCCACGTGAAGAGCGTGGCCACTAGTTTTTTTTAATTTTTACCATACACACTGAGCATACCATATAGGTACTCTTTTACTGCCTAAACAGATGATCGCTAAACATTGAACCAAGTTGTGCTTTCTAAACATAACCAAATAAGACTAAGAATAAGGGAAAGTAAAACCTCATTAAGAAGGAACATCAGGTATGACAGATGATTCAGTGACATCCTGAGGTTTGACATGCAGTAGATAAAAGAATTATTGGTGTGTCTGGTGGGTGCTATGGGAACTATTTCTCTCACTTTCCTTTGCTTTCAACCCATCTGTGTCCACAGATAATAGGCAATCTTTGTTGTTTTTGGGACAGTAGTAAAACTGCTGGGGTGATCCTCAGACAATAGGAGCATTGGGGGAACACTAACAAACAAACACACACATACACACACACACACACACACACACACACACACACACACACACACACAGACACACTCACACTCAATACTCACATACACACATTCATACTCACACACAAACACACGGTCACACACACACAACTGTGTTGAGGAGTAAGCACTGGAGCAGACACTACCTACTCTCTCTCACGTACACACACAAACACACAAACACACACACACTGACCTACTTCCATCCTCAGATGAGCAGCGTGACATCAGTGTTCATTTCAATAATAAAGTGGTGTGTTGGAGGAGCCTCTAGAGGGAACATCAGCACGCTGATTAAGAATGACTCATTCTCCATGGGGACAAACTGAGCATGCCTAGAAGCTAGAACACATTGAGCATGCCCAGATGTGCTCATAGGGAGACTGTGCAGCACCTTTCAAAAGCACATGATGAAATGCGTAAATATTTGAGAATAGTTGACAAACCCCTGCATGCTCCTGTGAGGCTCCTGTCTATGTGCATGTTAGGCTCCGTTAGGCTCAGGAATATTTATACACACTTGTGTACTTATTGAGTCGTGTGTTTTAAAAGTGAACAATGTCAATATTACCAATGCATGTGGATATTTGCACAGTGTCATTGAAGGTTAACAACCATCTGTCTGTATTGTGAAAATCACACACTTTCTAATCAATGCAGAGCAAAGCAATCACAGTTCTATCTGACCAAAAAAACTAAAAACATTAATGACCTTTAAACTTACCAGTATGGGGAAGCCAGTCAGGAAGTCGTAGATGAAGACGATACCGCTGATCAGGTAGGTAATCTGAAGCGACGTCTTGAGCGACTCCGAGCCGTCAATAGACGACCGCCTCTTGCCCTGGGCGTCCTCCACCACAATGGTGGGCACGTTCAGCTTGTTCTTGTCCACCTTGTGTCCTGCCTGGATGGAGAAGGTCTGGAAGAGGGCGATGCCAATGCAGATGACCCCCATGGCCACGCTACCGCCGATCAGCAGCAAGAAGCAGACGCCAAATCCCAGGCCTATCTCAGTGACGATGAAGCGGCAGTCGGAGGTGTAGAAGCGGTCAATGGTGTCGTGCCAGCCCACGGCCGGCAGAGTGGACAGAATGAAGGACACCATCCAGATACCCATCACCGTGTGGACCGCCTGCTTCTTGGTGTTACTGAGCCTGGAGGTGGGTCAAAGGTTAAAGGTTAACCAGAAGGCGAGTGTTACAGGTAACAGGTTCAGGTTCTTTTAAATTCACGTACTACCTTGTGCCCTGATCAAGCTCTTAAAGAGAACAATTAAGTAAATTCAAGGCAAGAATGGCAAAGTAGATAACTGAACTCGAAAATATAGTTTGCAGCTCTGATACCTAGAGTTCTTGAAGACACAGAAGCCTGTTCCTAGTCAAGAAAAAGAGAGCCTGACAGATTAGAGGGAATAACAACGCCACTCATCAATCCTTTAGAAGCAGTGATTGATGAGGAAACGCTGAAACATATCAACAGACAGAACAGCCCTCCATAGAAGGCTATGAGCCTATGAAAGAGAATGTTATATTGCGCACACAGCCTGCCGGCCTGGGTTAGTGTATTGTCAAACATGATGTATTGATGTGGTATGGTAATGGTAAGAGTGTATGCCTGCAAGCCTTTGTTAGTGTATTGTTAAACATGATGTATTGATGTGGTATGGTAAGAGTTTAGGCCTGCAAGCGTTTGTTAGTGCATTGTCAAACATGATGTATTGATTTGGATTGTTTACGGTAACAGCCTAAGCGGGACAGAGCGAGTGAACGCTTGGGTTCCCATGAAGCCCATTTGTGACACAATACAGTGAGCTCTAGATAACTATAGTATAGTACAGTATAGAACCGTCCACTGTTATAGTACACAGTGCTGTTATAGTACAGAAATATATTATAGAGTAGTATAGTATTGTATAATAGAGTATAGTGTAGAACAGCCTACTGTTATACTACATTGTGTTGTTATAGTACAGTGGAATGTCTAGCGGCAGTGGTGTCTGAAATATTATGGTTGAACTTGGTACCACAAAGACAGAAGTTCCAGGGCTCGTTGACCCGTGGCTATGTGAGAGGGGTCACGGAGTACATAATTTTGTAAAATGTAATGTTCTTCATTTTGTAATTTTACTCATTCAGTCGTGTTTGTGTGCATTTTATGCACTAATCGAACCAAGTCACTTTCCCTAACCAAATACACTTCAAAAATAAAAAGGATTCTGATTCTATATAGGACATGGCCCGCAACACAAGACAGAAATTAATGAAATTCTTGAACACCTAATAATAAAGAGATGATCAGCAAGACAAATTAAATATAAGACAAACAATACAGTTTATTAAACAATACCCAATGTACAGAAAGAGAAAAACAGAAGCCTAGACAACAATCATGAATGGTCCAAATATTCAGATGATTAATATGATGAGACCAAACATTTTTAAAACAACATAAGCTTGGATGTGAATGTGTTTATGACAACAACACAACTGTTAGATTTACTATCCTGCCAATAAGGAAAAACAAGGTATCGAGGGACACCAAGACAGATGTCCTGGGTTGTCCTGAAGGAAAGCGCTCCCCCTCCTTCTCCCTCTCCCTCCATCTCTCTCTCTTTCCATCTCCCTCTCCCTTTTCTGTATCCCTCTATCTTCCTCTCCCTCCATCTCCCTCTTCCTTTTAGAGCCTGTCTAATGCTCTGTGTAAACTGTCCACAAGGCATTTGGCAGAGCCTCCAACCTGCCCCCCCTGAGGGACAGCAAAAAGCCAAGCTGATCGTTCTTCTCCACTTACATCCTCCTCGCCTGACAACTAATTATCCTCCTTCACACAGAACCACCAGCCCAGACCGGTCGAGGCCTGAACAGGGACCACAGTCGTGTGCAGAAGATGAAGAAGACTCTAATTATCTCCTCCCTTTTGTATCCAGCAGGCCTGGGAAGGGAAAGCGTCGGGTCGGCCTTATGCTGAGGGGAAGCACAACTGTCCTCACTAGTCTAAAGGGAGGCCAACAATCCCACCAATGTCCAGCTAAACCCAATCTGAAAACAAAAACAGTCCCTCGCCCATGTAAGTATAACTTAATTATTTTTGTTAGTTTTTATTGTGATTTTATCAACACTGAAAATATGTGTAAGAAGTTACATTCAATCTGTGTTGATATAATTTCATTTTAGGGTATAATTGGGGGATTGACTGTCTTAAGACAGGCCTGTGTAGGTTCAGGGAACTAGGCTAGTGAACTCTGAACTAGAGATCTGTGTGCCACGGGAAGAAAGGGTGAACATTTGTGTTCATCTTTTCATAACTACTGTTTGGGACTTTTAAATTGACCTTCAAGGATCGTAGACAGGTTTCACTGTTTTATAATTTTTTAATTTAATTACCAAGGGGGGCGGCACGGTGGCGCAGTGGTTAGCACTGTTGCCTCACAGTAAGAAGGTCCTGAGTTCGAATCCCACCTAAGGGCCTTTCTGTGTGGAGTTTGCATGTTCTCCCCGTGTTAGCGT
>JAVQJS010143551.1:2500-15351 GCA_036024795.1 Galaxias rostratus | reverse complement strand
CCCCCCCTTTTATTATTGTAGTGATGACACAACAACACCAACAACAGCAGCAGCAACATCCACAACAACAACAGCAACAACAACAACAACAACAGCAGCAGCAGCAGCAGCAGCAGCAGCAGCATCACCACCACCACCTCCAGCAGCAGCTGCAGCACCAAGTCCAGCAGGCCCAAACCCAGACCCTGGTCTCTCCTGGTTCCCTGGCCCAGCAGCACTGCACCCAGGGCGGCCTGCTGGGGCTGGGAGGGCCCCTGGGGCCCGGGGCTGGGGTTGGGCAGCAGCAGCAGCAACAGCAGCAGCAGAAGATGAGGCTCCAGAGGATTCAGCTGGAGAGAGAGAGGATCCAGAGACGACAGGAGGAACTTATGAGACAGGTGAGGGGCACGCGCACACACACACACACACATACACACACACACACACACACACACACACACACACACACACACACACACACACACACACACACACACACACACACACACACACACGCGCGCGCGAGCATACATACATCTTGTTATGAGACAGTTATGGAGCGCACACACATATGACTGATATGAGGCAGGTGAAGAACAATCGCAGATACACATGCTGTTATAAGACAGGTGATGAGCACACTCTCATAGATACATATAGGTATGTAGGTAAACTTCCTACATTGAAACACACACACATAGATATATTCATCTTACTATTGTCAGCAGTGCTAGATGTGTGGTGTTGTATAATCCGGGACTGACAGATATATTTCGATGTGTAGGGCCAGGGTAAGGGAAGTCTGTCTCTCAGTCATAGCAGTGGGTGGAGGGTCTCCTGTAGTCCAGGGAAGTGCTGCATTAGGAGCTCCGTCCTCTGGCTGGAGTTATGTTTACATAGGCTAGTAGTGCCATGATGTTGCTTTGCTGGAAAAGAGCTATCGCCACACACACACACACACACACACACAGACACACACAGACCCAGCCACACACAGACAGACGCTGCGATGAGTCGAAATACTTGTCGTGCGAGGGAGCAGTTTAGGTTCCTGCCAGCTTAGACCAAACACACCTGAAAGTTTGAAATATTGGAACCCATCCGACCACACACTTGGAAACAAATACACTGAGACACGCACACACACTCAAGACAGGCACACTCCGAGATATACACACTAGGAAATACACCCACTCACTCAGAGGTACACAATAAGAGAAACACACACACTCAGGGATACACACATTCTGAGATACACACACTCACACACATTTTGACCTGACCGTGACTTTATCCAGGAAGTGTTTATGTTACCCAGAGTTCCTTGGCTTTTGATCAGGCCACCCTGAACAATACTGTGTGTGTGTGCGTGCGTGCGTGCGTGCACGTGTGTGTGTGTGTGTTTGTATTAGAAAGATAGACACGTATGAAGTGGAGCCACATGGGCTTTAGTGTCTAGCTTCTCTGTTTGTGTGCCATCAGTCTTTTAGTCTGCTCTTTGTCTCCTCCCTCCTCTGCTCTCTCTTTTTTTTTCTTCCCCTCTCTACTCGATGCTTTCTCTGTCTCCGCTCCCCTTTCTTCCTCTCTCTCTCTCTCTTCTCTCTCCTTTCGGTCTTCTTCCTCCTCTCCTCCTCTGTCCTCTCCTCTGTCCTCTCTGTTTTGGCCAGGAGGCTGCGTTGTGCAGACAGCTGCCCATGGATGCTGACAGCCTGGGCTCCTTGTTGCCCCCTGGTGGTGGGGGTCAGAATAGCAGCATACCCAGCGGAGCGGATCCTTTTCTCAATAGGTCAGTACTTTCTGTCCCTCTCTATTGATCATAGCATTGAATATTCTGAAATATTATTTATATTCTGCACATAAGTATGCATGTATGTGTGTGTGATTAATCTGTTTTTTTATGGTTTTAGCATTATGATCTCATAAAAATGATTAGATGCATTGCATGGATACATAAATGTACATCCGTATAATTGTATGTGCGCTATTGTTTCACAATCATACTATTTAATAATTATTATGCTCTATCGTCTCCTAGGCATATTGTCAAATCGTAATTGCATACGTTTTCCTGTATCATCTCTAGTTTTAACCATATTGTACGTACATATAATGGAGATGTGCTACTGTGTTGAGTGTGTTTGGTTGCTCTGGCTCCACAGCGGGCATTTCCAGCACTCCCGGGACCAGAGCACGGACAGCGGGTTGGGGCTAGGCTGCTACAGCGTGCCCACTACCCCGGAGGACTTCCTCAACAGCATGGAGGATATGGACACGGGTAGGGACGGACACACACACACACACACACACACACACACACACTGTGGATAGATACACAGCACTGAACCGCCGTAGCGTTGAGTGAATGACCAATCACCAATGGCCTCTCTGTGTGTTAGGTGATGCGCTGGCTGTGGGTGGTCTGAGCATGCCCAGCGGAGCGCAGCACCAGCCCAGCCGCTTCCCAGACTTCCTGGATTCTCTGCCGGGAACCAACGTGGACCTGGGAACGCTGGAGGGATCCGACCTCATGCCCATCCTCAACGACGTGGAGTCTGTCCTCAGCAAGACGGAACCTTTCCTCACTTGGCTCTAGAACCCCCCCCCCCCTACCACCACCACCACCGCCACCGCCGCACACACACACACACACACACACACACACACACACACACTCAAAGATATGCCGTCTCACTCAAAGACATTACACAGAGACACAAGCATACATAAGGGTTAATGTTAATTTTTTTTATTGTATCCATGAAAAAAAAACCGCACACACACAACCAGACGTATACACACTTCAGCACACACATACATCCAAACTCCAACACACGAACACCCACACTTACACACTCCAACACACAGACGTACGCACACACACATTCATACACACACAAACACACAAACACACACAGACACACACACACACACACTCCAATACACAGACACACACACACACACACACACACACACACGCACACACTCTTGCCCCTTGAGCGTCAGGACTTTGTGACTCTGTGATCGCTTGTGCTGCCTTCCCGCTGTCATCCGTATATCAGTGTTCAGCTTTGGCGGATCTGTCTTCATCTGGACTTGTGGACGAGCAGCGTTGCCTTGGAGACGCCTGGCTAAGTGACGCTAGCCTGACTCTTAATGGGAGAGGGAAGATGCGCAGGTTCAGATGGAGGAGGAGAAGGGGTTGTTCTTCTGGAAGATGCTATAGCCGCCATGAAGCCTCCCAGACCACTCATCACTTCTACCAAATCCCTGGTGTCTTTTCTCAGCAGCAGCAGCAGCTCCATGTGCCCAGCAGAGGGAGCTGTTGCCTTCGTTACTCTAGTTCTAAGATGGCCGCTTGTTTAAAATGGCCTCTTGTTCTGTTACCTGCTTTGCAGTTGTGATTTGTTTTTTAAGTTTTAGCACAACAGTGGGATACAGTATCAACATTCTCCCATCTTTTGTGATGCATGTGAACGTAAACAAGCAGCTCACCAGCCAATCAGATCAAAGCGAGATGTCTATCTTTTTACAACTTTTTTTTTTTTTTTTTACCAAATAATGCTCCCTACGAAGACACTTTGCAATATATCAAAGCTTTAAAGTGTTTTAAATGTATTCCGGTTGATCTTAAAAGAGAATTGTATTCGTTTGTTTGTTATACTGATGAAAGTGTAGCCATGTGAACATTTAAGAATCTTCATGTTCAAACTAGACTAGCCTTTTATAATCTTTTGTACTGATGCAGCGTGACTGTAGGACTTATATAGAGGTTGCATTTCTACTATGTATCCAAAGCTAAAATTCTTTTTATTTCATAGAGATTTTAGGATCTTTTTTGGTCGTTTAGAAAAAAAATCAAAGCACTACCAATCAGATCTGTGCTAAAGAGGCTCAGTCCAAGTAAAGATTGATATTTAAGCTTATTGGAGCCTGGCTAACCAATCAGAATGCCATAATTTGCCTTGGGATGAAAATTTGTTAAGGCTTTGTAATGTTTCAATAGCTTCTTTTTTTATATATGAGGGTCAAGTCACGTTGCTCCTGGGCATCTGCAGTAGTTTGACTGTGACTAAAGTATTATGGGCTGGCGTAGTGTTCTGTTAGTATCATGTATTTCCTGTGGCAGTAGTGTTGCCTGGCAACTCGTCTCTAGCCACGCCTTTGATATGGCAGTGACTGTTTGTGATTGGTTAACGCATAACTTTTTGTCGGTGAAATGATGTGTCCCACCGCCGCCAGAAGACGGGCACAGCTGTCTCCATGGTGACGGTGTGGATTTGTCTCGTGGAGAGGTTAGGACTGAGGCAATGAAATGGAAAGAGACGTTTAATATGTGACAAGCAGGTGAATACACAGAGAGATTTTGAGTGAAGTTGGAAGGAAGGGAGGGGAATAGTCTCTTATTGCTATAGAAAGTCTGATTTATCTTTTGATTGATTTATTGATTCGTAGTCGGTCGTGACCTAGCTCATGATGTCCTAACGGAGGGGTTGCGGCGGGGGAGACAAAACTAAAGAGGCTCCTGTGATTGGTCCCTTTTGAAATCAAACACTGAAAAGGATCGGAGGGGGCTCGTAAGGGTGGGCGGGGCTTCTCAGAGATAGTCAAATTTGATTGGGCCACACAAGACCAGGGAAGAAGCGTTTGTATTTTGTTGACTTTGTTCGGAACCGGTCCAGATCAGAGTTGAGTTCATTTGATTTTTCCTTCTTATTGTTTCATTTAACATTTTTGTTGCTTATACAGAACAATAGAAAAGCACTGAAGAAGGGGGACAGAGAAGATGGAAAAGATGGGAAAGTGCGTAGAGCAGTGAGGAGGGAACGGAAGAAAGCCAGAGAAACACAAAAGGTCAAGTCAGATGGGTTGGGGAGGAAGGGTTGTCCCGTTGATTCTCCGAAATGGGTCCAGCACTACACTCATAGAATCGGAAAGGAGCATGGGGATGTCTAGCTGGTTCCCTCATTCCTGGTGGCATTGCGCTTGTATGTTCCCCCTCGTCAAACACTGACGCTGTGCCAGTTCACGGGCTAGCGAAGGAGGGGTCGGCCATTTTGGAAACCCAATCCCAGGGTCGCCATCGTTTTTAATCCTCTGTCCATTCTAACATTCATACCTGTAACCGTGCTTCGTTACTATTGACTACACAGCACTACGCTGTGC
Organism: Galaxias rostratus; assembly: GCA_036024795.1. Classification (NCBI taxonomy): domain Eukaryota; kingdom Metazoa; phylum Chordata; class Actinopteri; order Galaxiiformes; family Galaxiidae; genus Galaxias; species Galaxias rostratus. The sequence continues at coordinate 10,209 of JAVQJS010143551.1, read as the reverse complement.
TATATCACAGTATGACATCACGCCTCCTCGAAACGCTGTGTTTTTACAGGAATATGCCACACTACTCTGAGTATTAATGCACTACACAGAATCAGAAGGAGAGGGTTAGTTGGCCAATCCGTGACGTCGTCTCCTTGCCTAGCCAACGAAGTCAACGACCCAGGAACTGAAACGGTCGGACCTTAAAACGCAAAGTTAATAATTGACCAGCCCCAATCTGTCTTTTTTTTTTTCTTCTCTCTATACTTTCTTCTCATTCGTATTCTATAATTAACTCAAAAGTATTATGGGGCGCTTCCTGTGACGGGCCACTGCTGTCACCGCGGTAACTTTACCTTCCAATCCACTCTGCCGTACATATGCTCAGGCTCCACTCAATCAAAAATGATGTCATCAATATCAAGCAATCAGTAATGTGTTTGTGGCATCAAGTCTTGAGCGAACGAACACACACACATACACAAAAAAAAATCACAAACTGTAACATGTTTTGAAACAAAAAATTAATAAATTGGTTATAAAACCTCAAGGCTCTACTCAATGTTATTGGTTAATGCAACTGCAGTTTTAATCTAAGGGGTAAAGAAAACCCACCATGACTTTTCTTTTTGAGAGGGTGTTGTGTTGTGAGAATATGGTGGTTATGGGAGACTGGTTGCTACGCTGTAAACCAAAGATAATGACTGGACAAAGCAGCTGTGCCTAAAACTTCTGTGGATTATTAATGCTGTGATAAGAACTAGCTGCATTGCAGGTGTGTGTGTGTGTGTGTTTCCAAATGCTGCGGTAAAGAGGGACATGATAGAGATGACTGTTTGTCTAGCAAAAGTCAACATTGACATGGAGAGCGAAGCATGCTGGGAGTTCTGAAGAGGATGTGTCCATGAGGAATCCGATAAAAAGTTCTATTCAGTTTCTACAGCTTTAAAGACTGAGATTCTCTTTTGTGTGTGTGTGAGAGAGAGAGGGAGAGAAGGAGTGAAACAGACAGTCTCAATACAAAAAATGTTTCTATTGAAGGAGTTTTATTTTACATGGGTGATTTAAACTTGTGTTTACTTTGCATGCTAAATGTGTATCAACTATTCCTAATTGTACTGCTTAATCACTTCGTCACAATCTATTTTTAGAAAAGTTAATTATTATAAAAAAAATACCCTGTTTTCTAGACACTCGAGTGCACACAAGTATGTACATCTATTTTTGTTTGGGCTTTTCGTTTTAAACAAATATAAATATTTTTAAAAAGTCAATGACATTTTAATAAAAATAACCATTACAAAATGGTGTATACATAGAAGTAATAAGTAAATAATAATCAGTTCAACAGTGCATCCTAACTTATTCTGAACCCCAGACCTCCAACTGAAATTGCATCAGTGCGAAAGAAAGTATCGATTGGTTACCGTTAGTTTACCCTGAGGCCTTTTCCTTTGTAAAGTGTCCTTGAGTTACTTGAAAAGCCTTTAAATCCAATATATCAGGCAAGTTGGTCTTCATTGGCTTTTAGACAGTAAGAGTGACAGATAGCTTCAGATGCAGATACCCCCCACACCTAAACAATTGTGGTGTAAATGTTAGGGTGCTGGGAACATAATCTAATTTTCAATTGAGTCAATTTATGTGTCCACGCCTTTAGTCTTAGTTTGATTTGGAAAATGTATGTTAATGGATTCTGCTCACCAGAAGTCTATACCACTAAGACTAGAGAATCCTTTACTTGAACAGTTAAAAGTACAAAAAAAAAGTATGGCAGCCTATTGGACTAATCTCAAACACGCTTTTCTTCTGTGGTTGCAACTGATATGATTGTTAGAATGTCATTGCATTTACATAGCCTATTTATGTGCTTCAGGGAGTAGCCCATGTAAATGCAATAATTTTATAGCCTTATACTAATGTTTTTCTACGGAGCCCCTAAAGTTCCAAGGGGAACATTTTTTCTATCTTGTGGGCAGAAGTTACTTTTTTACCCAAGATAATTAATTGTACATAAAAGATAAATGACCTGTTCCCACGAGATGTTAACCCTGAGTTAGATCAGTGTAGTCCAACCTCCATTTTTGAATGGGCCCTGGGTTTCAATTAAACAAGGACCTACTGTTGACCCCTAACCCTTCGCCCCCTGGCCCCCAAACCTGCCGTCATGAGTTTATCACTTCAAGCAGGACTACAAAAAATATATATCAAAGAACTACCATCTCCTTCAAGGTCATGTCCTTTCTCCCAAAGCTGGAAAAGGTTCTGTCTTCAGAACCTCTTAGGAGCTCTGTAAATAGAAAACATGGGAGATGTCAGTTTATATGCGTAACAAAAAATAAAGGATGATGGGAAATGTGGTTTTTATTCAAGGCGTGTTTTCGCTAACCCCACAGCAGCCGCAGCAGTCCCCACAGAGCGCCCCTAACATGCCATTGATGACCTGCACAGCGCACAGCGCCACCTGGAGGAGGCCCATGGCCAGCAGCACCCCCCAGAGGGACAGGTTCCACGAGACCACGCCCTCTGGTTGGATGCAGAGGGACCACAGGGTGTGGTTGGTCAAGTAGTCGCTGTTAGGGGGAGGAGCCATCAAGAATAGAGCAGGTTATGACAGATTATAACACACTGATTACAGAGTGTGGTTATACAGGTAGATGCTGTTGGATGGAAGGAGCCAACAGGAATGGAGGTTATGACAGGTTATAACACACTGATAACAGGGTGTGGTCATACAGGAAGTTGCTGTAAGGGAGGAGGAGCCAAACAGGTATGTAGGGTATAACAGGTTATGACACAACGATTTGAGGGTGTGGCTATACAGGTCGTTGCTGTTAGGGGGGAGTAGCCAGCAGACATGGAGGTTATAACAGGTTAAATACACTGATTAAACACGCAGATTAAAGGGTGTGGTCGGTCAGGCGGTCGCTGTCAGGAGGAGTGGGAGAGACAGGTAAGACATATCACTCTAAACAGTCTTTATGCAGACTGATTAAAGGGTGTGGTCTGTCATACTGCTAGCTAAAGAGTCAGAGACCAGCTAGACAAGGCCCCGCCTAACCTGCGACACGTGAAACATGCGTGCAGCTCTGCAGTGTGTCTCGGCGGGCGTATACCCGGTGAACGGAGTTCGGGGGGGGGGGGGGGGCGGCGTCTCTCACCCGTCGGTGAACGGGTAGTCCCAGACGAGGGCGGAACCGTTGGCTGGGTCCGTTTGGTTCCCCTGGGTGAGGCACTGGGGCCCGCGGTGGATGCCCACGCTGGCCACGATGACGGAGTAGGCGGCCCCCGCCGCTCCCACCAGGGCAAACAGGATGGAGGACAGCATCTACAGGGGGCAGAGGTCAGGGGTCAGCGTCTGCGGAGGCCAAGCGGGGGTCAGGGGCGGGAGTCGTGGTGACAACCGTTTGACGGGAAACGAACTAGGACCCGGAACAAATGCCTTATCGCATCACACATTCCTCTGCCATCGATCAGGTGTGTGTGAGTGTGTGTGTGTGTGCGCGTCTGTGTGTGTGTGTGTGTGTGTGTGTGTGTGTGTGCGTGGCTGCGGACGCCGCTTTAACACAATGCCGGCTTTGTGAGGAGAAGTCACGCGGGTCAAAAGAACGCTCCAACGTCTGAGCGATGGCGATCTCTGGGCCTCTAGTGTGCGTCGGGCCCGTGTGCGCTCTCACAGCGAATCTCTTGCCGCAGTTCTCGTTGCCGCAGCAACCGCAACAGTCGTTGTTCTTCAAACCCAGGAACACCAGAGCAGGGAAGATCATCTGACCGAGAGACACACAGATAACACCTTACAAAACAGTAGAATTGCATCAGCGATTGTTATCTATATTTCTCATGTGCTTATTGAATAACAATGTTACATGTCGCGTCACCGTCATACCACAAACTTCTTATGTTTTCTACTTTGGTTTGTGTAGTGACAAATGCGGCAGCATCACATGTCAAAACGATATATCTCCAGAGAAATATTGACCTGTGCTGTCCAGTGAAACAGAAGTAAGACACCACTGTGAATGGTCCACACAGACAGCTGTAACACTCCAACGTCCTCTGGAGGATCATGATAATAGTGTTGTAATAGGTCAGTTATAAACGACACTAAGTGTGTGCGTCTTTGAAATATTTGCTGTTGTATTCTCTGTGTGTTTTTATGTGTGTGTACGTTTAAAGCGTTTGGGGCTGGATTATATGTGTGCGTTTGTGTTTATAACATTTGAGTTTCACGAGTGTGTGTTCAGAGCCGTTGCTGTTGGGATGATGTGTGTGTGTGTGTGTGTGTGTGTGTGTGTGTGTGTGTTTCTGTTACTCACCAGCACTCCTGACCCCAGGATCCCTCCAAAGTACCAGACCTCTTCTGAGATGTGGTCGTTGTCGTCGATGACGTACCCTCCGGGGAAGAAGAGCAGGATGTTGCAGAGGAGACACACCAAAGCCAGAGGTAGAAGGGAAATACCCAGGCACTTTGCAAAGCTTCCCGAACACATTGTGTCGTATCCTCACTGACCAGTGGTCCCACCGACTATTGATCTAACTGTGTGTTGGACTGACTGACTGTCGGTCTGTCTGCCCGTCAGTCTCTCTGTCTGTCTGCCCGTCTGTCCGCTCGTCTGTCCGTTTGTCTGTCTGTCTGTCTGCCCGTCTTTCCGTTTCCCTGCCTGTCTGTCTGTCCGTCCACCCGCCTGCCCGTATGTCTGCCTGTCCGTCCGTCCGTCCTTCTGCCAGTATGTCCGTCTACCTGCCTGTTTGTCGGTCTGCCTGTCGGCCAGCCTGCCTGTTTGTCTGTCTTTCCGCCTGTCTGTCTGCTTGCCTGCCCGTCTGTCCGTTTGTCTGTCTGTCTGTCACCAGTTTGCGTTCACAGGGAGATCCCCGCTGGATGCAGTGTGAAACAGGGACAGAGGTAAGCTAAAGCCTACTAGCGGGTGAGCTGCTCTGCCAGTCGTTCACCTGGAGTGGGGATGTGTCCGAGGGAAGACATGGCTTTATATATGTGTCCCCCACACCCATGATGTCACCGAACGGCTTCACTGCGGCTAGCATCTGGACAAGACACACACATACACATACATACATACACACACACACACACGGACACACACACACACACGGACACACACACTAGGATACACACACGGTTAATGATTCACCTCTGTACCAAACCTTCCATCGACCTGAAGCTCAGAGTTTCGACCATAGGCTTCCCCCCTGGAAACGGTTCACCTCATCCCCGTGTGTGTGTGTGTGTGTGTGTGTGTGTGTGCGTGTGCGCGTGTGTGTGTGCGCACGTGTGTGTGCGTGTGTGAGAGAGAGAGAGTGTGTGTGTGTATGTGAGAGAGTGAGTGAGTGAGCGAGTGGATGAGAGAGTGGGTCTGAAGGAGAGTGTAGTACTTGTGCATATTTGTATAGTATAGCTATCAAATAGCATACACATGTACAAGATAATATATTTTTTATCTATTATATGTATGTATATATATATTTTTATATGCTTTTTATCATTTAGATGTTGTTTTGTTTGCTGAAGGTACTCCGCAAAGTGTTGGGTATTAATGCAGAAAAGAATCCTCAATTAATTGCTTTGTTTATTGTTTTAAACTTGCAATAAAATCAAACGCGAATTCAAAACAATCCAGTATTTTTTTACCCTATTTTTTATATATTTTTTTCATACTATTATGAATTTCGGCAGTGTTGCTAAATAATCAAAAATATTCTGGATACAATTTGTCTCGATAATCTACTAGTTTTGTCTGCACGGCCTTATAATCAATAGTCGCTTAACCGGCCGGCAATGCAGAGGAACGCAATGGCAGTCTAGGGCACTTTAAAAAAAAAATTGTGCTAGTTTATTATTGACCAAGTTTACATGAGTGATCTTTGGTCCGTGCCATATTGGCACATGGCCTCGTCAGTGTCCAGTTGTTCACTGATGACCGTAAAGGTTCCTTTTACTTTAGGACGTCCGAATTTTCTTGCATCATGAATCCCGACATTACGTTCTCGTCTCGACGTTCACCCGTTGTTTGTTTACACGGATGCGTCGCGTCCAGTCAGCCACTAGCCAGTGGCATAGGCTTGGGTGAGTGCATGGGGCGGTCACTGGTGTGGGACCGTGAGTCTGCTTTTAGAATGACGACAAAATCACAAGTGCGTGTGACCAGTGCATGAACACAATGTAGGAATGATTCAGGAAAGGACATTGCGGAAGAAGTGAGTAATTTTGAGTGTGCACGCGTTCGTATTGAATGGGAGGCTGGGTGTGCCTCTCTCCCAGATATCTTGAAACATGGCGGGAACGCTGCGGATGCTGCGGTTGCTGTGGCAGCAGCGCTAGGGGTGACGGAGCCGTGCAGCACCGGATTGGGAGGAGATGCCTTCTGTCTGTTCTATCATGGGGACACCGGGCAGGTGACTGGGATCAACGGCAGGTCAGCACGCAACACCATGAACTGCTCACTAACTCTGTTAGAACAAGCAAACATTCATTGAGGGTTTTATTTATTTATTATTTTTTGCTCCTGCTAAGTGGCCGAACCCCCAGAGCTCAGACGCTCAACTTCCTGGAGGGGCGTGGCTACAGTGCTGAGAGCCAGATCCCGGCGTACCATGCTCTGAACGTGACGGTACCCGGTGCTGCTGCGTGCTGGGCCGACGCTCTAGAACTGTTCGGGAGCCACCGGGTAATGGAATAAGTCATACAGGGCGAGTAGCCTTTGTGTCACATGACATGCGCTCCTGGTCACGACCTGCTGCTGTCTCCATGGTGACGGTCTCTATGGGTGACACCCAGTGACTGTTTATGTGTTTGGGGACTCCAAGGCTACATGCATCTTGACCGTTGCTGAAGGATTGCTGGTTTTAGTCCAAGCATGTCTAGTCTATATGATATGACTTGCTTCCCACAGCGCAGCCATTTTCAAGCCGGTAGCAGGTGTCCCCTGTCACTTCTTAAAGCCCATTTGCCCTCAAGCAAAGCACATAGCTTCGCCCCATCGGCTTACAGTTAAACACTGCCTTATACTGGGAAGCTACGTTGAATGTGTTTATATTATTATTATTGATTTATTATTGATTTATTTAACCGAACACAGCATGAACTAAATTGTAGTCCAAAGAAAAAGCGTGGAAGTTAGCTGCGATTTTGCTTGGGAGTCTAGAAAACGTTTTCAGATCGTGTTACAGATGAATGTTAAAGCATGAAAATTCCCAACCAACCAACAAAACCTGACCCTTGTAGTTCCTTTGATCTCTCTTTGTAGTTCTTTTAATCTCGCTTTGTAGTTCTTTTAGTCATGCTTTGCTTGGTGTCAGAGACCGAACAATTCAGCTTGAGGTCAGGGAGATGACCTCATACATGGGAATTTCCTGCTAGTTGGACGTGCGCTTCCTGTTTCCTGTGAGGTAATGCTGGTGTTTTCCTTTGTCCTTTTCCTCAGCTCTCCCTACAGGAAGTGATACGTCCGGCGATGGAGCTGGCCCAGGAAGGGTTCCCCGTCGCCGAGGTAACGGCGCACCACTGGGCGTGTTGGGAAGAGCAGGCTGGGAAGGAGCTGGGCGCCGACTTCCTCATCAACGGGCAGCCGCCCAATCACGGTCAAGTGTTCAGAAACCCCGCCCTGGCGCGCACCCTGCAGGTAAAACAGTGGCCTGCAAGGTTACTTAGCCCTGACCCCCTTACCCCTGTAAACCCTTTAAGGTCAATTCATGTTAGGGAAAAGGAGAAAGAG
>JAVQJS010143525.1:0-11727 GCA_036024795.1 Galaxias rostratus | reverse complement strand
GACCAGCCCGGCCAAACTTACCTCTTAAGTCTGGTTTAAACTAAGGAGAGTCATCTTAATCTCTACCACATTTTGAATATTCTATATATATATATATATATATATATATATATATATATAAATCCTGTTAATAGATTGACCGAAATAAAAATATTATATAAAAATAAAGATATAACAAATTATAATAATAAAACTATTACAAAACGTTAGGGATATTCGGCTTTTAAGTGGAATTTCAGGATGAACCTAAAATGCACTATAACCTTTACAGGTAAACTTAATCTGAACTTCCCCTAAACTTTTGAATGCACATATCCAACAGTCAATTGTTTCAGTACTTTCTGCACAACTAGCAGTTCGCTGACAAGGAGCTTAAAGGCAAAATTCTGGTGTTTCATCCATGAATCGACCAATACATTTCCTGGTTCAATTAGAATTGGTATAGTGGTAAACAGTCCTCCTCATCGTGCTGTTAACATTTTGACTTAATTGAACAGTGCCTTGCGGAACCGGATGATGAATGCCAATCATTACCAGGCACATTTAAGGGAGGTGAGAGGCACCCAAGTGTCACGCCAGACCATTCCAAAGCGTTTACATCAGCATGGACTGCGTGCGAAACAACCTACAAGTTTTGACCACACCACCAGGCACAGGCGTCATCGCCTTTCATGAGTCAGGGAGCATTTATTCTGGACGAGGGACCAGTGGCCCTCACTGCTGTTCTCTGATGAAAGTTGATTTACGTTGAACAAAGATTATGGCCGCCAACGATTTTGGAGACGTCAAGGAGAGCGCTATGCATCTCCCACTGTTGTCACTAGACAACCTTTTGGTGGTGTTACAGTGTAGGCAGGGGTGTCTTGTCAATACAGAACTGCCCTACACTTTGTGACAAGCCCATACTACCTGAATAACATCATTAATCCAGTAATTGTGCCTCAGCATGAACAATACAGGCCTAATTTCATCTTCATGGACGACAATGTTCCAGCTCATCGAGATTGCACCATAAGTAAACCATGCTAGTAAACCATTGTAATTCGCAAACTAAACTCTATAAGATAGACACAACCAAATGTCAATGTCTCAATAACTTGTCAAGAGCCCTTGAGCATCAATTACGGCTTTACGTCTCATGCTGTTCACAAGTCGACTTATTGATACGATAAAAGTAATAGTATCACATTAGCTAATTGTCTATCACATCTTGGTATTACTTTGTCTATCTTACAGAGTTTAGTTTGCAAATTAACATGGTTTACTAGCAGTACAGCGGGGAAGGAGGTATTGATGATAGTTTACAACTCAATTTATTAGCAATAAATACGTTGGCCAGCCGTGTGCCTATCAATCAAAAATATATATGACTCACATTGGTCAGAGGTCGCCCGCAGATCAAGCCATTGGTTCAGCCGATGTTGCCTCGATGTCTTGACAATTGTCAAAAAAGCTTTATGCGATGTAGGGCCTACGTACTGTATGTAACATATGATGGGCCGATGTCAGCAAGTGTTATTAGAGGTGATTAGTTACAATTGTTTGAACTGTTTTTATCTAGCATTCACACCAAGAATAGCATTTTCCTGGCCCCCTGATGGGAGGCCAAATGAAAGTCTTGCCTCGGGCCCCTTAAATGCTAGGGCCGTCCACCACCACTTCTCACACAGGCTGAAGAGATGACGCCGAGTCAAATGAGTTGGTGACCCAATTGCTGAAGAAATCCCGGGGGGATGTTCATTTTAACTGCCACAGGTCCAGGACACAACTAGGGATATAATGTACCTGCTGGACCATCTGCCATAACCGATATTCGTGCAATTGTAATTATTCTTACTCAGATTTTTCTGAATGGCTTTGAACAGATTGCTAACTTTCATTGCAGAAGCATGATGAAAACTCCTCGTCAGCTGCCAAAGTGGAAAGCAGCAGTCCTATTGAAGCTTACACAAAATAACATTTGGCAGTCTTTTTCACGAACAGAGCAATGCTAGACATATCTGGAGGAAGAAGATCCATCCACTTAACTAAATATTAACGTGTGAAATATTAAATGTTAAATATGACCCACAATTGTCAAGATAAAATGTTCCATAGTAATGTACAGTATGTAACGCCACTTGCAAACTCCAAGTTAAAGTTATTTAGGAAGGTATGTGTACATAATTGCAATGGTTTTGTTTAAAGTAAATCCAAGAAATTTCCTTGCGGGGAAGAATTTACAGATCACGTTTCTGTTGTAATTTGCATTTGATAAACTACTGTATTTTGTCATTGGGTTTTAATTCACTATCATCAAATGTTGCTAACTGATGTCAACTAGTAGAAGGACCGGAGGAGTTAAAACAAAGTCACAGGTTCATAAGTGGATGGATTTTATTTATGGTGCAACTCATAGAACAAGGGTATGTTTGCACTTTCAGATAGGTTACACAAATGTTTACAATAGGGTAAACCTATTGTTTCTCGACACTACTGAAGATTGGAAGAAAAGAATAACCTATAAGAAACAATCATTTGTAAAAGCACAAAAAAAGGACAACAAGAAGGCAATGGAATAATGTATTTATGTGAAAATGACACATTTCAAAAATGCTGCTAAAAAGAAAGTCTGATCATACACTGGTACTACAATTTTATGTGAATATAGTAATCAGCAAAATGAGTTTCCTTTGAAAAAAATATAGAAAAGGGATACGCATTGAGATGCTGCTGCAATGTGCTTTGTCTGCAATGTCTATGATAATTTAACAAATGATTTCAATTCATGAAGGATTTCAAAACCACTCGTCCATCCAAACACTCTTGCTTTTAACAATGAGCTATTATCTTGAATCTGTTTTCGCAACAGTCTTTCCAGTGTGTAGCCTTTCCTGGGCATCACAACATCGTTTCCTCTGAGACAGGATGTAGGACATAAGTCATTCCCACCATCTCCCACATAAATAATTGTGTGATATTCCATACCTGCACTGAACTGTTTCGACAGGTAATCCTCAAGGACTTTCTTCTTACAAAGATTAACAGGACAGTTGCTGCAGTTGTGAGAGTGATACTTCTGTATCACCATGGAGCCACATTCTTTAAACCAGGCTGGATTAGTAAACACTTTATCAACTGCAGGCTTAAGACCTGCCACTTTTAAAATCCAGTCAATGAACAGTGTGTTGGAGTCAGATATGACAATACAGTCAATATCAGCCTTATGATCTGCTATTAATGTCAACAATTCAGTCATCCCATCTGTCAGTGGAATAGTTTTCATCACACTGCATATCCTCTCTGGACTGATGGACTGCTCTCCTATAGAAATGGGGAAGAGGGAGGGATTCAAATCCTTTTTAATTATCTTTGTATTTTTATTTTAATTACAAACTACTATCCAAACTAAAACACATTGATAATCCCAAAGCATTGTCTAGGCTACAGTTTGGACTGCAAAATGCATTACCCAAAAATACATCTAGGATTATTTCCAAGGTTAATTGCCAAAATTGTCATGCAATTGTGACATATGCAACCCTGTGCATTTGATGTGTAATAGTTTACCATTTGAAACATTTATCAACATTTTGGTCAGCAATCTGTAACATATGGATCTTATATGATCACAGAAACTACAAATGGGTCCCACAATAATATGTTTTACCTAGGTAGGACATCACACGGCCCATGTAGTCTGTCCAATGACCTTTCTGGTAAGAGCTCTTCACTGAATCAGGGAGGGTCTGATCTTGGAGGCACCTTAATCGTGACATCATAGATATCCACAATTAGCACAGTCAGAAAAGGACCCATGGACTAGATTTAATTTAATCAGAAATGCACCTGATCACCCAGGTGTCACTGTTGTCATCCACCACAGTGTGGTCAAAGTCAAACACCATCAAGGTTTTCATTCTCAGTCTGAAATGAAACACAAATTTAGTAAGGTTATAAAGCACAATGATTCTGATTGAAGTCGACTTATTTTTGGGCATATTTCCACTAATCCATTCAGTATCTTTACTGGACTTTAGCTCCAGTTGGAATTATTTGTTTGCTTCAAAATCTAGAAACCCCAGGTATCTTGATGTGGGCATGTAGCGGCCAATAAAAGCAATAACTGCAGATAATGTAATAATTGCAACAAATGTTCCAAATTCTTAATGTTATAAAAGCCATATTTTGATTTGAAAGTGGACCCTACACTTCACTGCTATATAGAGTAATTTAAAGATGACTATGTGTCATAGTTCACAATATTCATATAAATTAAATAAGTGAGATGTTGCAACTTACCCCTTCCCTGTGTCGGCATTTACATTCGTGTTGAGTGCAGCACTGTCCACCAAAGAAGTAGCAGTGCTTTTTTCAGTGGTTTTTGGCCCTATTGAAATTAATGGGGAGAGTTTTTTCAGTAATATACCACCATCTAGCGTTGCTGTTATGTACTTGTATGTTATTAGATGTGGATAGCGACTTTGTTGACTATCTTGCCGAACAAGTTGTAAACCTCACTAATGACTCCATGTCTTCTTTCAAGATGCTTTCCCCCATTTATGAAGGGCAAATGTAGGAATTACAAGTGGATAATTATAGGACCAACAGGTTTTGGGGGGAAGTCAGCAGTATGAATGACAGATGTGTGAGCTTTGTTTCATATTGATGGGGAACACCTATTGACACTACTGTTTACCATATCTTATATAGTAACAGAGCTACTTTTAATATATAATCTCTCTCAGAAATAAAATATTATTTGTTGACCGACAGCAGTAGTTGTGCCAATCAACGAAACAAACATGGGTTCAGTTTCCCTGTTTAAAAATTATACACTGACAGTATTCTATCACTGATAACATACAACGTTCTACGTGAAAACCAACCTAATTGTTCTGGGGGAACGCAACTGAAAAAGGTTGAGAACCACTGGCTCCAGACACATTTTAGGAACCCCTGTCAACAAACACGATCTTTTGTGCTCGTTCTGGTAAGGTGGTCAGCCCAATCACTGTAAACATCACATCCGCATTTGCTCAAGGAAATACATATTCTAGCCGTCTCATGATATCAGTATTTTATATTTATAAGTATTTGACAACTCAACCAGTTTTAACATATACCCACAAGGGCCATCACTAATGTTAAATATGTCAAAGCAAGAATATGGGGCTACCAACCGTAAAGTAATTTTCTTAAATTCAGAAAGAAATTACTGGATGCAATTTAAAAGTTGTTTTTCAGATTTCTGACATAAAAGTCTGAAAAACATTTAATCAAACGTTTACATTTTAATTTTTGAGACATAATTTATAAATCAAAGCATTTAGCAACCTTTCTTAATTTAATTGCAACTTAAAAAGCAAATAAATCTGAGAGAAAACAAGTTTGAGATATTAACCTATTTTAAGATAAATCTCATATTAAATTTTTATTTCAACTAAGAGGAAGAACAAGACTAAGAGCAAGTCCATCAGTTAATTGACCAGAAGCCTTTACCACAAAGCAAGTGCAACATGCCCAAGATATCTTTTAGTTTTCTAGTTTCACTAGCCCTAACAACCACAATCACACATTTGTCATACCGAGTGGGTGATTATCAACTCGGTAACTAACCCAGGTTCACCTAGCCATGAGAGCGTTCACATACAAGAAGCTATTTTATCGTATGACCAATGCAAACAAGAACAAATCTGTTGAAGAACCGCATGTTTTATGAGCGTCCGTTAGACAGGGGCGGTCCACAAAAGGGGACTCCGTGAGAGGGGGAGCAAAGATTTGCCAACGCATGTATTTTATGACAGCAAGCATGTAATAGGCAGCTAAGCTCTTTTATGTGCTTCTGTGCTTTAGCACTGTACATGTTCAAAACAAAAAAATCCTACAAAAAACACTGCAGATAAACCCAGGTTAAACCTGAAGTAAGAGCGGGGAAGCGGCAAACCTGGAGCACAGGCTAATGCGGGCAGATATAGCCCCCCTGCAGTTTTAGGAGGCTGTTAGTAGGCTAATAGTATCTATCGCCCAGTTGTTGGCGGTAATGTAACTTAAACTGGTTTACCGACCGCAAGGAGGGATGCTAAAGCCACATATGTTAAAGGTATGCCAATATATTTGCTAAAGTTATTGTTGTTCAGCAATCCCGTAATGTTGGGTTATTTAAATAAACTATCTCAGGGTTGATTTCAGTCTTTTACAATATTTCTCGAGATATGAACGTTTTAAGTTATTGCACCATGTGTTATTAAGCAGAGTTAAGTGTTACAAACTTTACCCTGGAGGCTAACGAGAAACTGTCATTAACAAAAGGACCCCTATTAAGACAAAACACTGACATCCTGCCATTATTTAAAAAAAAATTTTTTGTGACAGACACAAAGTCCCATACTTCCTTTGGTTAAAGTTGTTTTAATAAATACTTTATGGTTTACAAAAAAAGCACAACTCGCATAGCACGTGACATTTTAGAAAGGGATGGTGGGTCTTTGAAAAAATCAATGGAGGACCTGGTCTGTCTTGACCTTTGAAACACCAGAGGCTCAACCCTGAAGAGAAAAGATGAGAACTTATTTAAAATTAAGTAATTTGTCAATGGTATCATGAAGTCTCTGAACTGAAAATCCAGTTGTTTATGACTAAAAACAATGCAAAAACATGATACTTAGATACTACACTACACTTGTGAGATATTTAACAAAAAAAAATATTCAGGGTTTATTTATTGACACCTTTTGTGCGAGCCTAATTTACTTGTGGTTTTTAAAAGTTTCCGTAATTGTAATAATTAATTCATAGTTCTAATGTGAACCAACCAATTTATATAGACAAGGAAGATAACCACAGAACCAGCGCCCCCTTGGTCTCAAACAACAAAGTAAGTTACAGAACTCTACAACTTCACCCGACAGACTCCAACCCTAACCACTAAATCAGAGGTCGCTTCTCGAGCCGGCCACAAGAGGCAGGCCTGGAATTAGCACCCTACTTTGTTACGCAACGCCACCTATCATCTCAAAGCATAACATAAACCCCACTTTTTACTTAGAGCGTTTTGATGCTAAATCTTGGAAAATTTTAGCAGTGTTGTCGCTGTCGCTTATAGCTTACTCACTAGGGGTAGATAGGTAGGGATAAATCTTTTATGTCCATAACATCCATATTTCTGTAAAGCTGCTTTGTGACAAATTGTTTTTGTAAAAAGCGCTATAAAAATAAAATTGAATTGAATTGAATTGAAAGGCTCTAATGAAAAAATATATCCAGAATGTTCCTTTTAAAGCGCATACCTGGGAAGGTTCTAAATAATGTGTACTTGGTAAGGTTCTAGTGAAAGATAATATCTGGGAAGGTTCTAGTGGAAGATAATATCTGGGAAGGTTCTAGTGGAAGAAAATATCTGGGAAGGTTCTATTGAAAGCGTATACCAGTGAAGGTTCTACTGAAAGAGTACCAAGTAAGGTTTTAAAGAAAGCATAAACCTGGAAAGAGTAAAACAAAAGCCTACATTCTAAGAAAAGACCCTTTCCTTTCACCCAGATTGCAGAGCCCCCACCTATGTGTTTATCGGCCCTCTGTTCAGGGACTAGTACATGGCCGTGTTGACCTTTCATTGCAATTAGGTTGTAAGGCAGTGGCATAACTCCAACCCAACACACAGCCTCTAATGCAACCAGAGGCTCCGAGCCAGATTGTTTGGATTGAATATGTCTACTGGAACATGCTCCCTGTTATGAAGTCAACCTGTGAGAAGCTTGCACATCTAATATTACATATATATACACACACAATATATATATATATATTTATATATATATATATATATATATATATAACAGCTGTTTATATATATATATATATATATATATGAACAGCTGTTTTTTATTATTATTGAAAGAATAGTTCCATAACAGAACCGCGAGGCATTCTTGTTGACAGTAAGTTCCATGTTGTGGATGGATGTCTCCTCCAGAGAGGCTGTCCTCCGAGAGCTCAAGGCCTGGAGTTAGGCTCCCATCATGGGGGAGTCTGAATCATTACAGCCCAGTCTCCCGGAAGACTCGTTACAGTCTCAGCATTTGTAACAGTGTGCTGCCTGCCTTTGAGTTGAACACCAATAAGGTTGGATTCCTTTCCGTCCACTGTGTTGGAAACAACAGATGTATTTCGGAGGAAGAAATATAATAATACGTTATATTTAAAAAGCGCTTTTCAAAAGAAGATAAAATAAGACTTTTGCACTACTACTGTTAACTCTTATCAACTCTTTTGTAGAATTTTTTTTTTATTGGTATCTCACACTAGCGGCTTTGTTATTCTGAAAGAAACACAAAAATTATGGTATTTATATAGTATCTTCGTTAAGTAACTCCACTTACTATTGCTGCCTGAGGTTTGTGGCCCAGAATAAGTACCCATAAGTCTTTCTGGTTTGAATTCCATATAGATTTCCTTGTGTTAATTAATAATTAATTATTCCAAAGTTATTCCCAACCAGACCGGGTCTAACATCTGGAGTGGGTCTCACAAAAAAAAAGGAAAATGAATAATGGAGCGAACCGGACAATCTTTAATAACTTTTATATTAGGGGAAATTAAATATTTAAATCCCAATATCTATGTTGTAGTCTTATTCTAGGGATGTCCACTGGACGTGTGAGCTAACACTCTGGACACCCACTGAGACCCAGAGCCGCTTCTTTAGAAATCAGTCCAATCAAACGCCAGACAGAGACACTGTCTTAGTGCTGCTGCAATATTGCACAGCCGAAGATCATGCATTTTTGGTTTAAGTTGCCTAATCGTTAAGGGCAGGAACGAAAGCAGAGTGAAACGAGAACAATAAGAGAGAGAGAGAGAGAGAGAGAGAGAGAGAGAGAGAGAGAGAGAGAGAGAGAGAGAAGGTATGTGAGACTGTGAGACAGAGAAAGAGAAAGAGTGAGTAAGTGTATGTGTGTGAGAGACACAACGAGTAAGCGAGCGAGAGAAAGATCACAATTTCAGGTGGTGAATTGTCCAATAATAATTAAATCCCCCCCCCAACAAAGGCTTGTGGTGCAGACAAAAAAAAATAATGAAATGCTCAAATTCCGCATTCCTGCATTACAGGATGCTATTCTAAAACTGTAATATTGTATTAGGCTTTGGTTGCTTTCCTAACATATGGAGCCAAGGTCTGCTTTCCTGCCAATTTATGAGTGTAGACAAATTTGGCCCTAATCATTATCGAGGCATCTGTGTGAGCAGTAATCTGGGGAAGCAATTTTGAAGCATTATAAACAGCTGAATGACAAATGTCCTTAACAAACAGAATGTCTTGAGTAAAAGTCAAATTGGTTTTCTACCAAAACATGGTGCAAAAGATCCACATCCCCACTCTACACACGCTAATTGGAAAATATGTGCACCAGTCAATATTTGTTTTTTAATTTATTGGCTTTGTAGATTTAAAAAAGCATTTTGATTCTATTTGGCATGAAGGTTAATATTACCGACTGCTCTCATGCGGTATTGGAGCCCTCGGTATGTGATCTTATCAAATCTATGGATTGGAAAAACAAGCGCCAAATTTGAATTGGCAATAAACATACAAAATTCTTCACTCAGAGAGGAAGTGTTGCCAGGGCTGTCATTAGAGCCCGACATTGTTTAATATTTATATTAATCAATTAGTGAAACAGCTGGACCAAGCCACAGCCCTGGGCCACTTTCTCCTAGATAGAGAAGTCAAATCACTGTTCTATGCAGATGACCTGGTGCTGCTTTCTCTAACAGATCAGGGAGTACAGCAGCACCTGGACCTGCTGGAACAGTACTGCCAGAACTTGGCCCTGATAATAAACCAGAAAAAGGTCATGATCTCCCCCCCCCCCCAAAAAAAAGGCCCAGATGTCCAGAGCTAAGACATCTGTTCAATCTGTTAACCACTGCCCTAGAGCACAAAATGAGCTGTGTCTACCTTAGCCTAACAATTTCAGCGTCAGGCAGTTTCACAATGGCAGTGAATGCATTGAAAGGAAAACTTGCCAACTGTGCAATAAAATGCTAAATCTATCAAATCTGTATTCCAGTCCAAATAATCTGTATACTGTGACAGTGTTGTTCAACCAATTGCACTTTATGGAAGTGAAATATGGGGTCCTCTCAGATCTACTGTACATGGGACAAGCATTCAACAGAGACCCTGCATGCAGAATTTTGTCGAAATATCTTAAATGTCCAAAGAAAAATACCACTAAATGGCAGAATTAGGCAGTGGTAGATTTCCAGATGCGTCTAAAATCTGGTTCTGACAACTCACTTGGCTTTAAAAGGAGTGAAAACCAAATAACTGAACCCTAGGAAGAGTCCCTCAGCCAGTTGGTGCTGAGACTGACTAATCATGTTCAACTATACTCTCACAGTCACACTGCCTTGGAAATACAATTTAGTGTCAGTCAAATGATCAAAGCAAAAAGTCATGTTTTGAACATTGGAATCAAGAAGCTAAAACTCAAAGCAGATTAGACCGCTACCACTCACTAACCAGACAATGTAAATTGGCTGAATATCTCTTCAATGTCAGAGATATTAAGCAGAAGCGGATCCTTACCAAGTACGGGCTAAGTGACCACCATTTTCCAATTAAAAAAGGAAGAATTAAAAAGTCATGGCTTCAAACTGAGGAAAGGATATGTGGTCACCTCAAGACAGCTGAGGTTGGGACAGATAATGCATTTCTTTTTAAAGTGTGCTAAATAAAAAAATTCAAGGCATCAATACTTTCACAAATTTGATTGACTAATTTCAAATTTCAATAAACTATATGACAACTACAAATTCAGAGCTCTACTAGGAGAGGATAATTATGTGGCAAACCTTGCTGCGAAGTACATTTATGTCACGACCAGAGGGATAGTGAGTTATCAACAGTCACCTGCACGCACGCCCACACATTGACATAAAAATAACAAATGCAGAAACAGATACATTAAACACAAACACATGCAACACAAACAGGGAAACCACTGATGCAGGATGGCCTCATTATATTGCACCGGTTGTGAGCACTCACTCACACACAAGCAAACACATGCATTTTGTATGTACAAGATCTGAGAATATATTAATTTAAAAACGTGTAATTGTTTCATTATTTGTTTAACTATCCGTGTCTTAATGTCTATACTCTATGTGAAGCAATCAAACATTTCATTTAGATTACTTTGTGAACTGCTTTGGGAATATTGTCTACTTGTGTACAGTCTTCCCCATAAAGAATAGAAATTGGATTGAGAGGGAGAAAGAAAAAGGGAGTGAGACAGAGAGACAGAGAGAAGACAGACAGAAAGGGAGAAGATAGACAGAGAGAGAGAGAGAGAGAGAGAGAGAGAGAGAGAGAGAGAGGGATTGATTGACAAGAGTTGTCAGCCGAGCAGAAGGTGCACAGACAATGAAGCTGGACGGGTCGAATTTATAGGAACAGCGCAGAGAGAGCGACGGCAGGTAACTGGCAGACTGTCTAACGAGGGGTCGGCACACGTGACCTTGCGTCCTGACCACGAGGGAGTCTGGCTGGTGATGAAAATTCCTTTTCCCTCTCTGTCTTTTTCTCCATGTCATCCCCTTTTCACCTCCCCTCCCTTCTCCTCTCCTCTTTCTATGTAGAGTGCCTACAGACCTTTAAAATAGGCTCTCATAATAAATGATTCACGTCTAATCCTGTTTTCCACAGAGCCCCGTCCCCCTCCATCCCAAGCAGACGGGGGG
>JAVQJS010143508.1:0-17370 GCA_036024795.1 Galaxias rostratus | reverse complement strand
TGTGTGTGTGTGTGTGTGTGTGTGTGTGTGTGTGTGTGTGTGTGTGTGTGTGTGTGTGTGTGTGTGTGTGTGTGTGTGTGTGTGTGTGTGTGTCAGATACTAAAGGCTTTGGGAAATTCTCGTGAGATCCTTATCAACGAGTGTCCAGCCTTATTTTAAATGCCCAAAGCATTGGCTAAAAACTTCAACAAAAAAAAAGCTCAAGAACAACAACTTTCTTCCCTTGTTTATCGCTTGTTTGACCGTGGTGTTTTGTCTCTTGTATGCATGTAATTCTTAGACTGGATCAGACTGGTTTTGTTGAACATGAGAGAGAGCAGTGTATTTTTTACTTTTTGTTTCTTAATTATTACATGTAATGCCTGTCTGTGTCAGGCTCCAGCAAATGGAATTGATGATGAATGTGCACAAAAAAAAGAGCGCTAAATCATTGTAGTTGAAAGAAAAATGTGTAGGACACATGAAGAGAAGTTCTTGCGGTTGCAGGTGTCTTAATTAGTGTCCTTTTATTAAATCAACTCACGAATTTGGGCTTGTTCCAATACCGGGCCTAGAACAAGGACACAATCATATTTATCATTGCAATCTTTTTTTGTCTTTCCTCCATGCATTTGTTAATATCTGTTTTCTGCAATCCACAATATTAGAAAATATGAACAATAAAAATTTTTTTATTGACATTTGCTCTTAAAGGTGGGAGTCACCCACATATATAAGCCCGATTTGTCAATTGTCTGTCATAACGAAATTGTCTGGTAAATATCTTGAACACCAAATTGTCAGAAAGAGGGAGTTGCTTATGGGAGGGACTCATAAAAGGCTTTTAGCATTCCTGGAGTAGACTCAACAGCAAGGAATGTCTTCTACATCCGTAAAAGTCCACAGAGAACATTCTTACCTGCAAAAATTCTTGCAACATGGTTGAACAATTTGTTTGTTGTTTTCATATAATTGATGCCCATTTTAGTTTTATAGGTACACACGCAAATTAATTTGATTATCAAACCAATCTATAGCTACTTCATAAATCAAATCGATGGTCAACGACATTGTACATTTAACATATTACTTTGCCGCGTGAAACAAAAGCAAAATCGATGGTATTGGGATCTTGGGACAACTTTCCTTAAACTCTAGTTAAGGAGGGAGAAGAATATATGAAAACCACATGCTGTATCTTTCGTGCCTGGGCACTATATTTTTCCTGGGATATTTTCTCTTAATACTGATAGCAGTGCTACCTGTTACACATCTGTCAACACCAAACGCCTCTTAATCTACAGCCACTTGCCGCATACCAGTACATTTTGTTCCTGTGCTTATGGTCTGTTGGTTGATTGTTTGTAATCCAAAACGTATTGTATTTGACCTACTGTTTAGCTTAAGATAACTACATTAATGAACTGAGAGAATTAGTTTTGACGTTATTCACCACCCAAAAATTTTTGGGGTCTTTGGTTATAAATGGTCTGTATATTCCTTTGATAGTCCATCTTTGTAAAGTTTCATCCCATGTATTTGCTTTTAGAGAGAATGCCAACATCCCCCTTATTCCACTTGGACTTAAGGAGACCAAGGACGTAGATTTCTCCGTTCCTTTCAAGGTACATTTTGGACAAATACTCCTAATAAGATTGTTTCATTGCCAAATACATGCAGTGTCTTACACGATTGATAGTTTCTCTTGCCAATTTTTACTTACAATACGTCCGATATATGTGCCGGCTGCAATCAGTCATGTTTTTCCAAAGTAGGTCATTCTTCCCTTAACATAACAGCTGCCACATATGTGATAAAATCTTTGAATGTGACGTGTTAACCTTGTTTAGCTGTTGATTAGAAAGGTTGAAGGTAATGTCTGTGTTAACCTGGCTGAAAGACTAAACAGTTGAGAGTAGTATAGCCTATAATTACCTTGGCTGTAATGACAAGGTGTCATTTACCCTTTGGGCCTCTGCACCAATGTCCCTGGGGGAATTCCGTTTGGCTGTTTGAAGAGAGCACTGATGACTGATCAGTGCTGGCGGAATGATGAATTGCAATAATATTGCTAAACTGATGGCTGCAATATGTGTTCCTTAATAGGATTTCATCCTTGAGCACTACAGTGAGGATGGCTCCAGCTATGAGGAGGAGATAGCAGACTTAATGGACTTGCGACAGGTATTGTTGTTACTGCATTTTTAAATTTGTGATTCTTTAAAATACTTTTATTACCTTTACTATCTTTTTTAACTTTTTTGTAACTTCATTTTTGTAGGCTTGTCGCACCCCCAGTCGCAGTGAGGCAGGAGTTGAGCTTCTAGCAAAATACTTCAGCCACCTTCCTCTGCTGGAGGGTCGCTTCTTCTCCCCCACCCGCCAGCTGGGTGTCTTTTTCACCTGGTACAATCCTTTCAAGTATCCATTCAATAACAACAAATGTAACATTTGATGTCAGGCGATTTTTATCAACTATCTATATATAGGTAATCTCTCTAAACAAGTTGTATGCATGAATAGTGTATGTCTATGCTTACCATCTGCTAATCACATGCGTGTCTACCATCAGTTTTATTTACATAACACCAATCGTTCCTGAATGAGCAGGATGTGCATTGCTGGTCTTACTCGATGTTCCTGTTTGCCTGAGTAATTACCGATCAAGATGACCACGATGTTGACGTCATGTGATCAAGACATCAAGCTGATGGGTTTGTCTTGCAGGTATGACTCCTTCACTGGTGTGCCGGTGTGCCAACAGAACGTCTCACTGGAGAAAGCCAGTCTACTCTTCAACATTGGTGCCCTGTTCACCCAGATCGGCACGCGCGCTAATCGGCAGACAGGCGACGGTCTCGAGGAGGCCATCACAGCTTTTCAGAAAGCCGCAGGTGGATATTATGAAAATTAACAGTTGATAAATTTATCTGGAATGTTCTTGTAATACTTTTCTGCTTGTCGGATTATGTTACACAGTTTATGAAAAAGCACCTGTCCTGTCGTTTTGAATAGTGAGTGGTGGGAACCATCACCCGTATTTTCAGTCCAAACCTCCTTTCCAGAAAGGCAATCTTTCTTTGACACCCGTCTTGTCCATGTCAGCCTCAGGCAGACTTCTTGGGAGAAGAATGATAAGGGCTGTCACACACTTAACCTGGCCTCTCACAAATAGATTTGGCTGACTGGAACCACACCTGTGCACCTACTAAGGCAGTCAGTTACTCCGTTATTATTCTTCACCTTATCTGGTTAGTACCATGGTGGTACCAGGTGAAGCTTCTACCATTCCTTGAACATAAAGCTCCATTATATCTACCAGTAGTGAAAAGAACTGATATGATATTGCCGTCCACCTGACCTTAACTATGGAAAAGAGGCGTGAGAATGTTGTTGGTTTCGCTATAAAAACAGGTTTCTCTTATCTTTCATGCTCTGAAAAGTCTCTGGGACTTTGCCTGTATTGGATATCTCAAAGTATTTTGTACTATAAAGGCAGTACAGTTTTACTGAAAATTTGTAATAGTGATATGGCAATGTTTAAAAAGAATTGCATGTAATACAAATTGGAACACCTGAACACTTCTGAGCCCTGCATATAGTGTAATCGGGGACATTTTATTAATAGAGTTTGAAACGTACGCCGAAAACTATTACGTTCAGAGATTTCACACATCAGGTGTTTTGCCATGGAATCAACAGGGTAAAAAGGAGTGTGCTGGATTCAAGGAGCATCAGCTCAACCACCCCTGCTGGCTCAACGGAAGTCAAAGCTTTCTGCTACTTTGTCAACTTTTATAAAATCTGAAGTAATCTATTGCACAAATACTTGGTAGCAAGCAAATGAGAAACTGACATTAAGTGAGTAGCTGCTGTGGTATATGCTGTCTTTTGCGGTTTTTAATACTAAATTGCTGTCTCTCACAGGCATTCTTAACCACCTGAAGGAGACTTTTACGCACACACCCAGCTATGATATGAGCCCTGCCATGTTGAGCATGCTGATAAAGATGATGCTTTCCCAGGCCCAGGAGTGCCTGTTTGAGAAGATTGCACTGCCCGGTATTCGCAATGAATTTTTCTCCCTCCTCAAGATGGCACAGGAAGCTGCTAAAGTAGGTTACCCTGTCATGCTTTACTGTACATTTTCCAAACAAATCATGTGCAAGCTAGTTTTCTTACAGCATAATATTCATATAAGCCTTGAAATAAATGTTTATTTGGCCCAATCTGGTATTTCTTGTGACCCTTTATCAAGTTTTTAAAAAGAGCCATAACTGAAGTTTATGTTACTCAATCCAAAGATGTTTCTTTCAGGTTGGAGACACGTATGACCAGGTACACCAATCCATGATTCAGGCACCCATTAAAGAAAATGTGCCTTTTTTCTGGTCCACCATGGCACAAGTCAAGACCAATCACTACAGATCCCTGTCTCACTACTTCATAGCCACCGCTCTACTGGACCACCAGCGTATGTGAATGCTCCAGTTGTATCCTAATATGCATGATGGAAAAGTATTGAGGCTTCTTGACACACTTTAGGGGAACCTTTTCTGTTACTTGTACCTACGTAGATACTACCTCACCTTCTATATACAAATTGGTATCAAGTATCGGGTAGACTTCAATACATCACAAAAATTGAGGTACAGAACAAGCAGAAAGTGCAGAACCAGACACTATCATCTGTTAAACTTGCGTAACACCTTTTCTTGTGTGTGTCAATGGGCCAACCCTTCTTTCACTGACAAATAATGGTTCTGTCCTCCATTTGTGCGGAAAACCGCCAACAACCTTTTCCTAGAAAGATAAGGAAATTGTAGCTGCACACCGTTGTTTTTACAGGGAATGGTGACAGAAGTGAGAGAGAACAGGGATGTGGTCACATAAAAGTCAACCTCTAGCTAAATGGCAAGGTAAAGGAAAGGTAGAAAAGGAGCTTTGGTTCTTGAATGAATTACACACAAACACAGGAACTAAGGAAATAATAAAGACGCTAAAATACTAGCCTGTAGCAGTGATGTTACTATGTCACCTTTGGGTGGTCATTTGGATGATTTGGGTGGGCAACAACAAAATCGTTGCTTTCCCTAAATAAATTGGGTAATCAAGGGCGTAGCCATGGTCGAGACTGGTATAAGCCCTATTGCTATAACCATAACATTTTCAGTTTTAATTGGATGGGCAAATGATTTCACCATCTCACCCGTAGACACGCCCCCTTTATAATGGTCTTTCACAAACAGCATCAAAGAAGTAGTCGTGGAATCCCATTCTTTTGTTCTTGATATTGACAAAGCGTTATAACATTTTGCGTAACCGTACTTCGTTTTTCTAATGCCATGGTCACATGTGATAAATGCATCCTGTCTCTGTGTTGGCAGTAAATCCAAGTGACGACGAGGACCAGCAGGAGAAGGCTCTATCTCAGCTGTATGACTCCATGCCAGAGGGACGCTCCGCGCTGGACATCCTAAAGATAGAGGATGAGCGCAAACGCATTGGTGAGAAGAACAGTCAAACCGTATCCGTATAGAGTGGAACATGATTAAAGTGTTCGAGTTATAATAATTGTCTTTTTCAAATCACAATCATATGCGATAACTTCAATGCAATTGAGTGACCACGCGTTATCATCTCTTAATCCTCTCTAATGTGCCTCCTTTCTTAGGTAAAGCCCACCTGCGCAGGGCCATCATGGGCCACGAGGAGGCTCTGAGGATCCATGGCCTGTGTCGCCACCTCAACAAGATGGATGTGCTCCAAGATATCCTGCATGCCAGTCATAAGCGCTCGCTGGACAAGTTCAGCGAGAACGAAAAAGAGGATGAGTTCACCGACTACTTGGATGCTCCTGAGATTGTTTGTAAGTAATGCATAATCCTTGACTCATTTGACTATTGGTGGCATTCCCATCACTCGTTTGTAATTGCCTAGGATTTATTTTTCAGTACTATGAAATGTTATCACCACAGCTCTTTTCTAGATGCTTATCTATAGAGAAAACTCAGTGAATGTTATGATTATAAACAATAATGTATTTTCTTTCTGAAAACAGCTAAAACAGACCACAAAGCCGAATTGGAAATGCCTGTTGCCACAAAGGTGAAAGTCACAGACTTTTTCCAAAGGCTGGTATGTGGGTTACTAATCTTCAGTATTTTTGTCTTTATTTAAATGGATGATTTATTCTGAAAGTGACATATCATATGGAGCTTTTATTCATTGATTGGTATTGGTATGTCATTTCAGAATATTATCAACCAAATTTAACTTTTGAGAGATTTTGCTCATAACCATGTACTAAAGCCTCTGGTTCTGAAATATTTCTGGAAGCTGACACTCACGGAAAATGGCACCAATATTAACCACTGAAAAGGGAGCTTTTACATTTGTGGACTCCTCGTGCCAATTCTGTTCTGGCTCCAGGAGAATACTTTATAATTGTTGCTAATTGCAAAGTAGAACCGTGTTGTGTTTTGCTTCTCAAATAGCAAGATTTATTTACTTTACAGATTACATCCTGGGTACAGGGACAGTGCCATATGCTGTTTGAAGCATGGGCACACCTTGTTTCTCTGTCAAGCCTGTTTGGCATGTTTTAGAGTTGTACGTGATGGTGGGGTTCAGGTTCACTGTTGGATTTACTAATAAGGGACTCAGGTATTTGGTGACATTGTCCTTTTAGAGCCACAAACTGAACTATTATGTACCAGAACTTCCCATAGTTGGGGGATTATACAGGCAGCCAAGCTCCTTTCACTTGTATGCTTGTAGAAATCGGAGATCCGGTATAAGGGAAACATATTTATGAAACATTTAAGTGGTGAATTCAAAAGTGCACTAACCAGAGTTTCCACCAACTGCTTACCTGCTCCCCATGATAAGCTCCACAAACTGATTGAAGACTGGGTTTTACTCCTTCAGGGTCCTCTGGCGATTTTCTCTGCCAAGCAGCGCTGGACAGCTCCACGTACCATCAGACTGCGTCTAATAGACCGTGACCTGGGCTTTAATCTGAAGGGAGAGTCACCTGTGCAGGTGGTGTCTCTGGACCCACTCTGTCCAGCTGCTGTAAGTCCCCTGCTTTAGACCGCACTCCCTGCATTGATAGGTGGAGTCTGACCATGACAAATTGCACCTCCTGACCCCATGCTTTTGTAGAACACTAATTTTTGTAAGAAGTAAATTGGTGAATGTTTGCAAAACAACTATTCATTTGACTGATGTATCCTTCCATGGTTGGTTGTTAGTCTTATTAATTCTAGACTAAATATTAACAAATGCACCACTGGAAAAAGATAAACTAACTTCAACTCCAGTAAAACAGTGGATCTAATCTTGCAGGATAACACTTTTCTCCAAAAAAAACATTTATATACAAATAAAAATATACATTACTAAACATGAATATATCACAGTGGTCTTTGCATACACAAATCATATACTCTCAAATTGTATTTGACAGTTTGCCACTACGTCAGCATAAAGTTTAGAAACCAATCTCCTTGTCCTAATTTAATTAAAGATCTAAGTGGTTTTACCCCAGTTGCCATTACATGGGCTCTATCTGATGACAGGGTAGGGATTAGTGCTGTTGCATAAGGCTTCAGTCTCAAGGGCAAAACGGAAACCCCTTTTAATATTATAACCAACAGGTTTTGTTGTTATGATGGGCCAAATGTTCCTTGTAGTTTCTGTGACTTGCGCTCCACCAGAAATAAAGGTCAAGGAATTGTCTAGATAAACCAATTGAACTTTAAAGTGGAGCTTAGTTACAGTATACAATCTGTTAAGTCCAGTTTCCCACTGCGTTGGAAAGAAGTGATGTGTTTTTATTGCACGATATGCAATGTGAATTTGCATTTGAGTAAGTCAAACATGCCAATTACAACCATGCCGGTTTATTTAACAACTAGGCCCTTCTGCAAAAAAAATTGTGTTTTCAACCAAATCCCCCATGTTTCCCAACTTTAAAATTAAATGTTTTAAGCAAGTTGAAGGCATCACAAATGCACAAATACATTTCTTCAAATAAACACCATAATTGTTCGATGATGGGAATTTTTCTGATTTCCCAGGCGGACGGGCTGAAAGAAGGGGACTATATTGTTGCTGTGGGGGAAACAGACTGCAAGTGGATGGGTGTGGGTGACATGATGAAGCTTTTGAAGGATGTGGATGAGGAGGGACTTGATATCCGTGTTGTCAGCATGATGGACAGCAGCCTGCCTATGGTGAGTGCCACATTGTCCCTTATATTTGCTCAGGCCTGAGACCCTCTTGTTGCTGAGAATTTACAGATATATTGTCTCTTATGGTTTGGATTTTAAGTTAAATATTCAGTGTGCAGCCACTGTAATGTACTTTTTACTTTTAATTTTGTTTTTATAATATACATTTAATGCACATAATGTACAGTTTGCCACAATTAAGTGCTGTGTGAGGCTTAACATACATACTTTAACATTTTAAAGCTTTGATGCTTTGTAGCTGTAGCTGTTTTAATGTGAAACTAACATTGTGTTCGTTGTATCTTTTTGCACATCTTTGAACAAGCTAGGATATGTATCTCACCTGTTAACCTGCCTCTCCTTCCTTAGCCCACAAAAAGTGCCACATACAGTGGTGGTTTGTCTAAGACCTACTCTATGATCTGTCTGGCCTTTGACAATGATGACAAGAACCTCAAGTCTCGCAAAGTGACCAAGAAAACGTCCTTCCTGAGCTGGGGTCTGAAGAACAAGTTAAAGAGCGCCAGCACACTTAGCCTTCCTACACAGGACTACTCGGGCTCCATGCCATGGAACAAACCCTGCCCTACCTTTCCCAGCTCAAGCTCGTATAATGACAGTGCCCTTTACTAAACTAAACATCTAAACTTTTTGACGTGCAAACACACACACACACACACACACACACAACTAGACCTCATGGTATTTTAGCATTGAAAGGAGCTTCAAATTTATTGGTATATTTTCATCATATCCTAGTGCCATTTGTGCAAATCATAATGAGAGGTCAAATTGTTGCTTAAACATATGCTGGCCATATGTTGCTAAGTCAATATCTTATTTTACGTGATGAGGAGTAATACACACAAGTGTCTTGTCTTTCAAGTCGAGACTACTGGTTTAGTTACAGTATAATTTGGTACTCAACTTTCCTGTTGTGTTTGATTCTTTACTTGCACATTTAATAAATTTGAAGGATTTTTTTTAAATAGCAGCTATTTGGACAACTTTACTGAAATTAAGGCGCAAATGCAGAGGGGAGTAAGAATAGTAATAAAAAACAACAACTGAAAACTGTTCGGTTAAGTAAATATTTGAGAGGGTATAGGTGGGTGAAGGAAATCGTTGTATTAAATTAAACTGTGGGAATGGACAGATAAATTCAATATGCTGCTGTTAAAATAAGTGTAATATTTTATTTTTCGTTATTTTCTTTTTTGACTATGTTATTGAAGGACTTGTGTATTGGTGAATGATCCTGGGAGCGTTAGATAATTGGTTTGAATTTTCTTTTGTCCAGCTGAACAGGGGAGCTGGACATTGAGATATTCAATTTCATTAAACTTGTGCATTTGTCTCCTCCTGAAATCTGTAATAAAACGTGTAGTAGTGTTCAGATAATGCTTGTTAATTTAACTTAAGCTTTATTCTTATTATTATCATATTTCCATACTGCTTATCACTAGACCTGTGAATGTTAATGTGTCATATTGCTCTTGACAACGATATTTCAGAAGGGAAGACAGGTTGGTCGTTGATAATATCACAGAAGTTTGAACTAGATGGAGGTCCACAGTGCCAGTTTTCCCCATTTTTTGTATTGCCAACTGAATTTAAATCTTGTGTTGCTGACACTACTTAGTGTTGGACTATATTTCTTTATCTACAAAGTAGATTATTGTAAACATTTGATAATCAAATTTATTTATATAAAAAATATACTGAAAATGCAAATGAACAAGTCTTTAGAGTACATTTGTTGCAAGTAAAAATATGTTTTCTGTTTGTTGGTTTTAAGTTGTGCTGTTCCATTCTTATGTAAATAATATTTCTCCTTAATTTGCACCTTAACATTTTTGACCATATTTGCTTAAACGGATAGTTTCAACCCACTTCTTGCCCAATCTGTTTTTACAAACCCCTTTACCTAATTTTTTTTTTACTTGCAAGCCTTGATTAATGGACAATGAACGCTGATTGAAGGCGCACGAGTTCAGAATCATTATTGTCTTAATTTACTGCACAAAAAATGCACCTGCTAGTTTAATGTAGGCCTGTACAGGCATGCCAATCTTGTGATCTTATGTTTTCAGGGCGATTGACATTGGTTTCAATTTTTAAGCTATCCTGAACAGTACAGTTGTTGACGTAAAACTGCCTTTTGATTGCCATGCTTATTACATAGTGGCTCTGTTGTCCGAATCTCAATAAAATGTGGGGATAAAACTGGACACACGTATTGTTTGAGTTATTTCTGTAAATAATACATGTAGGGGTTAATCAACAAACCAAAAACTACATGTTTGAAGTAGGTAATTCTTACAGGCTACAACGTAAAACATTTTTTTAATCCTATTTGGAGATTTATCCTGAATTTATTTGTCAATGGATAGCGCCTTCTAACGACTGTGTAGAGAAAAGAAAAAGGCGTGCCGAAGACAAGGCGGGGTTTGACGCGGTGCGGCGTTGCTAAGAAGATTAAATAGAGTATTTGATAGGCTAGTCATTTAAATGCTAGCCAATAATAAGTACTGTTGTAGTCAGGTGTCATCTCAATTGTGGCGTCTTGTAGATACCACTACTAGGTAAAAAAACAAACATGCAACAGATTTTGTTTGCTCCGAAGTAAGCAAGCTAGTCGGCTAGCACTTCAGTAAAAACGTAAAAAAGTCATTTATAAGTCAATCTAACGAAATATTGAACGTGTATATTTCAATAACATTTACCAAACTATAAACTGTAACATAATCAATTCAACCTTTGACAAAATAGACAATACCTTTGCGTCGTCTTCAAAGAAAAAAAGCAACACAACATTCACACAACTAGTCATTTTCCCATGATGTCCAACTTTAGTTTTAGAAGGAAAGAAAATAAAGAATTTGTAAGTATTCAACTTTGCGTTTTGTAACGTCACTATCGCTACCAATTGTACTTAGCCAATGACACATTTTGTAATACAATATGTTAATTGACGTGGTTGATTGCGTTAAAACACGTTTCCCTGTGCGCCAAGGTTGTGCCACAGCGTTGTGCCATAGCGTTGTGTTGGCATTGCGTTGTTGAGCTGAGTTGACTTATAACTCAAACGTTGGTTCTCTAAAGTTCTACCCAGCCAAGTTATCCCAGTTAGCTAGCTACTGCTGAATAATATGTTGCTAAACATTTTAGGATTTCGATGTGTAGGGTTTTAACTCTGAACAGGCTTAAAATATACATAGCATAGGGCACTTGGATGATGGCGAATCCTACGTGGCATATTGAACTACAAGTTGTCATGTTGGTGTTTATTCCTTTTATTAGTTAAATAGCGTGCAATGGTTAACAATGACACTTCCTTATGACTTAACGTTTTCTGTCCACACAGAATATTTAGAGCCATATTGACACATGTATCAAGTATTTTATTCTTCAATATGATGTTTTGTGTGGGGGATCTAAACTAATGTTCCTATGGGATTTCCTCATGAATGAGTTATTTGATAAAATTAGAAAGTTTCAAGGTTTCTTTAAAGATTTGATTGCAAAATTCAAGATTTACCCAGTTTGCCAGTGGTGAAGGATTCTTGTACTCTTTGAAAAATTAGCACACAGTACTAAAATGATTGAACAAGCGCTTGTATTAAAAAATAAAAATAAACTAAGTGTAAGTGACTATCACTTTTAACACTGGCTAATGGACAGCCAGTTTTATGGAGACCAACAGAGAATAGAGGGCCCTACATTTCACCCAAAACATCATAAACTCAACTCATTCATGTGCTTTGTCATCATGTAACCTTTTCCCTAACAAAGTATGCAATATCTATTTAGAAGCACATAGCTCATGGCTTGATCCCTGCTGCCACCATTGCCCCCAAGCCTGCCGTTCCCCGCACCCCTCCCCCTCGCAGTCCGTACCCCTCTCCAGAAAGACCCAGGTATCTGTACAATACATGTGGATTTAATGTAACCTTCCGACTTCTTTCAAAGTACTTTTCCTTTTCAGGCTTACCATTGCCATTAATGAATATGCAAAGAAGAATATTGCAAAATGTGATCATATTTGCATATACTGATATTGTTATTATTACTGGTTTTATTAAGTTCTCCTTATCAACAATGTTCTCAACTTATCCCAAAATATCCCTGTCTATGTTTACAGGTCAGCCTTGGCAGCTGCCATCCTGTCTTCCTCACTGACTGGACGAACAATAGCCATTCCCCCTGTACGCCAAAGGTCTCTCTCAGAGAGTGATTGCTCTCGTTCTGAGACTCATATATTCGAGCCTTATGCCAGCACAGCTTCACACTCGAGGTAACTCTCTGGATAAGACTTAAACTTAAACTTAACTTTTTTTGGCTTAGCAAATAGTTAAAGGTAATTTAAAAGATAAACTGTCTTATACGCATAGAAAAATAGCTATCAAATTTACTGCTCATGCCTTCCCTAGAGAACAATATTCTTTGGGTGGAAGGCTTCACTTGCCTTTGCATGGGCACTTGGACAAGGAATTTGAGGATGATGAGGAGAAAGAGGACATAGAAAGGGAGGCGCTGTCTGAAGACCTGCATATTTACCAATCTCTGGACAGGCCCAGGATAAGTCCAATTTACGCCCTTCCAATAAAATGCAAGGTACGTTCAAAATCAGATCTTTGGGTTCAGATGTCATCAGAATATATTTTTTTTTATAAAAGTTTAAAACCTCACTCTGTGTAGGAGTTACTTAACTTGTATCAGTAACGGCTTGGCACCATAGGGGGGAGCCCATCCGTCACAAACATTGTTGTACTCTTCCACCAATTTCAAGACATTTAAAGATGATAAGCATAAAGAATAATCTAATTGTTCCTAAGCACAGATTTTGGAATTGTAATGGTTGGAATGGTCCATAAGATTTTGATGCCATATTTACAACTTGATATTTACAAGATTCAACAAAGGCCAGTCTACTTCTTGTGAAATCCAGTCTGAAGTGCAATACTATTAAATAACACATCTATTTTTCCTTGAGTTAATGAAGTCTAAGAAGTCTGACCAGTCCATCAAAGTGTCACACATCACACTTACACCTTGAAATAAAGAAAGAACCTCAATGTAGTAATATGGATGGTTTCCTCTAGGTCATGACATTGAAATTAATATGATTTAGAAATAATGAGAGAACCTCTCTTCGGTTGTCACTCAGCAACAATTAGCTACCACATCTGTGTTACCATATGCTGACCACCATCTGGTCTGTACTTAAACAACCATTGTAGCTTGGTATATCAGACCAGTTGACACCACTGTATGTAGCAGACATATCAAAGGCGAATTATATCTCTGAACTGTGAGTGAAAGTGTTCATTGCAAGTGCTCTGTTATTCTGGAAGCATCGTAATGATTCTACTAGATTGCCTGCTCACTGAACTGAATTCATATCAGGGCATGTCAATCCATTACTAATATAAGGGCATTAGTAAGGTGGGGAAATGTTGCTACACTCTCCCACAGTTTGATAGCATCGTGGCATGGCTCGTAATTAAAACCCCAAAAGATTTTGAGGTAACCTTGGCAAAGTTATGAATTAAAGATTATGGTCTATGTTTAGAATGTCTCAAATGGATGTGAAGTCTAGGTTCTTAGTGGGCTGTGCACATTAATATGTATGTATGTCCTGCAGAGAGAGTTTTTTTGGGTAAGATAAGATTTAGGATTAACAGAAGAGTGGACTTGCTTTCTTTGATGTACTGTAGATTCTTTTAATTCATAAATGTGCAGAAATAATAATACAAAATAATATTCTATGCCTTATAAATATTGTATTTGCTGCTGATAAAGTTTGAAAAGCTGTCCTATTCTCTTATGCCTAGGGTGCTGTCCAGTCTGAGGGTGGTGAGGAGACGGATGACTCTGCCTTTCTGTTTTCCCCTCAACTAACAGGTTGGTCCTAAAGCTTCAAGCTTTTATATGTAATGATGTTATGCTAAAATGTTATAATTCGTTAGGTGGCCGGCTTGTACTTCCAGGCAACCATTGTAATTGTTAGGATTTTTATTGTTCCCCCAAATAACCTACTTCCCACGGTTAAAAATGCACTAAATTTGTGTCCTTTCAAAACTACAACCCATGCCATGCTGTCTTAGTGTTCTTGTTGGTGGTGCAACAGCAGCAGTTCACAATGTCAGCTGTTAAATAATCATAAAAATAAACTATGAGGGTTACAGCTCTGAGCACTTAAAATGTATTCCTTGTGAGATAAGAGTCCATAGCACATCAAAGTGTATTACTGTAAAACCTACTTTACATTACCTCTGTCATATCTCCCTGGTTCATCAAACAATATACGTTCAAAGACCGATATCATAAAGCACTTAAAATGTCATAATTCTTATCTAGAAAACTTTTTTTTTTTTTTTAAATATCTGAGATTAGTAGTCTTTTTGTTGGATTTGATACTTTGACACAAACTGTTTGAAACAATTCCCTGTACAAGACCGTACAACCAAATTGCACCAAAATTGTTGACAATCATCTCAGATGGTCTGTTCACAACAAAACCAAACATTTGAAACTGAGCTCACAATGCATACAAATGTATTACTGTAAACAGACTGGTACATTTAGATTTTTATTTGCTTCAGTATAAGACCAATTGATTTTATCCATCCATCTATCCATTATCAGAACCGCTTATCCTATGCAGGGTCATGGGGGGGCTGGAGCCTATCCCAAGTGACATCGGGCAATAGGCGGGGTACACGCTTGACAGATCGCCAGTCTGTCGCACGGGTACACATAGACATACAACTCACACACACATTCACACCTATGGAACATTTTTAGTCACCAATGAACCTACATGTTTTTGGACTGTGGGAGGAAACCGGAGTACCCGGAGGAAACCCACGCTAACACAAGGAGAACATACAAACTCCACACAGTGAGGCCCTCAGGTGGGGATCGGACCCAGGACCTTCTCATTGTGAGGCAATAGTGCTAACCACTGCGCCACCGTGCTGCCAATTGATATCATACTCCAATAAAATATTTTACTTATGATTCACATCACAATTTAAAGGTAAATACAATGTATCTTTGAAAACAGATTTTTTTTTAATAAATTACCAAGTTTAATTGTCTATTGGTTGGATTTCAGGGGAACTCCCCTGAAACCATAAACCTAAATTACCTCAAAATAGCTGTGCATCATTCTCAGATGCTCTACTTTACACACAAAACCAAGCTGCAAAACCTTTGCAATACAGTCATAGTTGAGCTCACACTGCACAAAAATGCATTTCCCTTAAGTTATTAAGCAGTAGTAGCAAGAATTAGTGAGGTAACATATATTTATTTAACGTGATCAAGCAATTTGTTTAGATGCCACTAGGAGAGTAGTGTCTCCTTTCCCACAGTGGACACAGTGTCATCCTTGTGTGGCAGTGGGCGGGAATCTTCTTGCAACCCTGACTATTGAGTAACCTCGTTCAATTATTGCCACACTTTTGTTGAGTGAGATGCTTGCAGTAGCAATGTTACTGTGTAAATCTGCAAAAATCTTTAATAATGATTATGGAGCGAGACGTCAGATCGACACCGCAAGAAAGATATATCTCATATTAGCCAAATATAGGTTTTTATGTTCTTGGATTTGTTTTTAGCTGGATTACAACATTTATTTTGGAACTGAGGGTCACAACTGCGCAAGGCAGACATCTTTGTATTTCAGGAAACACGTAATGACGTAATGTAGCGTCGGGTGTAACTCCCAGCATGCCTGGCGAGGAACTCTATTGTTGTGGAAAGCGCTCTTAATTTTTTCTTGTTATCAGGTTTATGCTTTCTTTTTATGTTTTTATCTTGTTTATATAAAGAGTTATGAAGTGCTGTAAACACAGATATTGGTTTGTACTTTGGTTAGGTGTGACAACATGACTGTGAATGGTGTGTCAATGAATAAGTGCAGAGCATGTCCCGTCTATTCCGTAAGCAACTTGTTTGCTGGTATGACACTAAATAATTCAGTTACTAGAAATTAATCTTTTTTGAACTCACCCAAGTCAATAATGCTGTTAAATCTTGTTATTGGATGTACTCGTTCATGTCAGTGTATGTGAACTATTTGAGGCTCTAGGGCTAAATGACAATAGAACTTTTAAAACACGGTACTTTACAGTTTCATAGACTGAAGGTAGGTTGGTTATGTAGGTTGGTGATGGGTGTGCAACTTCCTCCATTTGCTGAAAGTTCAATGACCATCTCTACCGGATGTGTATTTTTCTTTCTTTCTTTCTTTCTTTCTTTCTTTCTTTCTTTCTTTCTTTCTTTCTTTCTTTCTTTCTTTCTTTCTCATCAATCATCACGTCATGACTCATCTGTCTTTTAATTTCATACAATGACATAATAACATCTAACTAACAACTGGTGCAACAACTCAAAATTATAGCAAGTGTAAGTGCGAGTAATGCACAGTTTTATGGAAACAGATAATGGAAACAACATCCCTCGTTTAAGTCATGCCAATGCCAGTGTCAAGAGATCTATTGACCCCGATTACTATGGGACATGAACTATATTATCCATAGATATCCATAGAACTTTACCACAATCCTTTATCCAAAGCTTTTTTCATGGTTCAAAATACTGCTGTTCCTGTGTTAAGTTACTGATGTATTAGTTCACAATATACAGTAAACAAGAAATAGTATTAGCCTGTGACAACATAGAAACAACATGAAGTAGGCTGGTAATGCAGGTCACAATAGAGGTCAAGCTGTGAGACAATGAAGA
Organism: Galaxias rostratus; assembly: GCA_036024795.1. NCBI lineage: Eukaryota > Metazoa > Chordata > Actinopteri > Galaxiiformes > Galaxiidae > Galaxias > Galaxias rostratus. The sequence goes on along the minus strand of JAVQJS010143508.1, from coordinate 397 downwards.
CGAGTAGGGGTTGGTGGGGGTTGTAAGGGATGGCAGGGTGCAAGTACTTTTTCTAAAAGCATTTAATAAAAATGCAATATTTTGAGCATACAGCAGCATGTGGTACAAGTAGTGACCATTTTGAGTGTTGTGTCTAAGGCTTTGCAAATTACCACAACGTTCTGCAATAAGTGGTGTATATATATATATATATATATATATATATATATATAGGGCAGCACGGTGGCGCAGTGGTTAGCACTGTGGAGTTTGCATGTTCTCCCTGTGTTAGCGTGGGTTTCCCTCCGGGTACTCCGGTTTCCTCCCACATTCCAAAAACATGCAGGTAAATTGGTCACTCTAAATTGTCCGTAGGTGTCAATGTGTGTGTGAATGGTTGTCTGTCTATGTATTAGCC
>JAVQJS010143504.1:0-11370 GCA_036024795.1 Galaxias rostratus | reverse complement strand
AGAGAGAGAGAGAGAGAGAGAGAGAGGGGGGGTCAATGTAAATGTTATTGCAGTGTGAGCTCATTTGATCAAAGCCCTGGAAAGGTTAAGCGAATCCAATCTGGTTTTGTATGGCAGAGTGCAGACACAGGCGCGAGGGGAGAAACCCCAGGACGGAGAATGGATTATCATATTGGCGCTGGAGTAGTGGGGCCTCCGCCGGACAGTTTACTCCGCCTGTAATGCGTTTAGACAGCAATTGGCCTTAATAACCTTTATTGACTTCAGCGGGTCAGAGCCAAGAATCTAATTATTAAAGTGTATCAATTTCATTGGAGTTTAGAGTTGCACTGTTCATATAATTATTTTAAGGTCGGCCCAGGGCAATTAATCCCTTTCCGCTTATTTGATGGTTTTTGTAAAACATTATAAATGTTATGGCTTCTGTTGTGCGTTTCACCGTAAATAATTTCAAGGAGCATATTTGCTTTATTTATTTATTAGTAGGGCTTTCTTTTCTGCCTCTTGAAAGGAAAACACTGGACGTTTTGAATGCGGGAGCCTTATACAGAATGACTGTGCAGATGTTTGTTGAAACAGTTTCCTTTTTCCTGTATTTTCTCTTGCTTGCTTGGTTAAAGCCTTACACCTAGTTTATATTCACACACACGCATGCCACATTTATTGCAAGTGTGACGAAAAAAACCCCAATACATTAATTTAAAGAGCATTTTTATAGCCTATTATACAATCTTTTAATTATCTGGTAAATGACCGCACATTTGCTCAGTTTTACTTTGCATATTTCTCTGGGTACTGGGCATGTGCTCTGTTGAACCGTATGGGTTATTCTTTACGGCAAAACATTTAAGAATTGTGGTGTTGGTGTGCACGCATTTAAATATGTGTTGTCAATACGTGTAGGGAGTACACAGTGAGTGGCTGGCACAGTAGTTTATACTTGGATTGACAGATTGAATTGAATGTGTACCTTGCCTGGGTAGTAGGAGCTGCTGTTTCTTATCACAGAACATAGAGTAGAGGCCTAATCCAAACATTCATTATATTAAAGCCCTGTTTACCCCCGACTCTATATTAACTGACTAGCTTCACCCTATTTAGACGCTGCTGTATGAGAAAGAAATTACTCCAAGATTATTGTTGTTATTCATTTAAAGAGGAAATATATGGCTGATAATACATTTTACATTACGAAGCCGCTTGTGGTTGGAAATATAAAACGAGAAGGAACGGAAGAGAGGGAGAGAGCAGGGAGAAATTGTAGCATAAGTCCCGGGCAAAGGTATTTGCAATTCTCTTTGAAGTACTTATTCAACAGGGTAAGCTGAATTTTCAGCAGCGCCTGATAGTGTTCTGGGTAAATACTTAAACCCCTTTAGAGAATTTCACGCACAGATACGCTGCGGCTTGAAGGGAGCGTTTATGTTACCTGCAGCCACTGCAGCCCGCAGCTTTGTACCTAAAGACATAGGTATTGAATGGAATCCCACTGAGGATTCTGGCTGTGACAGAATCTCACCACAGTATCGCTGGGAGCCAGTGCGGGAGATATATCAGTAGGGCTGGGGTTAACCCTTTCCCTGCACAGCAGGCAGCTCCCTCCCACCCAGAGAGGCACAGCATCGCAGTCCAATTCAATGGGAGTGATTGTAAGACCATGCACCACCATGCCGCTTTGACTTGACGCCTCAGGATTCCTCTCTTCTTTTTGGACTGGCTGCAGCTGTGGAGGGGCTAACTGTGTCAGTCTGGATTTGATGTTGGGAATCTGAACAATGCCCAGTATTGGTTCATCACATCCTCCTATAGCCTGTCTATTCCTTGGCATTATTAGTCAAGGGTTTTCTGTGTATTCCTGTGTGCCAGTAATTAGTTTTTCTGTCGACAGGATATTTTTCATTGTTCTGAAGGGTGAGGTGGGGCTGTTCACGCTGTTTATTTGCACAACAATTTATTTTGAGACAACTTTTGTGCATGATTCAATACGGTATGAGTGAGCTGGTATTATTATATTATTATGATAGACCTCTATATTAGATATATACCATACCTAATATTGGTACACAACTATATAGTGATCTTGTGCCAAAACCAATCGTACATTCAGAATATTTTTTGGGGTGCTGTTTCAAGGCATTTCAATGATGGATTGGTTATTTCTGTGTACTTATGCACACGATATTTCGTTGGCAGCTCAGGAACTGCATTTTATTTTTATTTGTCTGTGAATTGTGATGTTGACAGCTTTTCTACTGTATTGGCACACTTTGAAGCATGATGTCTATTTTTCTTAGAAAACAAATGAGCTCTTTACAGCGACTGATCCGTCTTATCCGCTTAGCAGCTCCTCCAATCCCCCTTCCTTTATTTATTTATTTGGTTGTTTTTCCTTTGCGGCCCCGATCAGCAAGATAAGTCTTCAGAGGAGGGAGATAACATCCATTAAAGTGGTAAAGAGGAATTACAGGGCAGTGCAGATTAATCACTGCTCAGCCTAATCACGTTCACTGTGGCGGCGAGGCTAGCTCCAAGGCCTACTGGAGCTATACACTGCTTTTCCCCCCACAACCAGAGAGAGAGAGCAAGGCAGAGAGGGAGAGAGCGAGAGATGAAAGAAAGAAAGATGTATCCGTGCTACCTCATACCGAAGCCTCCCCTCTCACATCTGACAATAGACATGATCGTTAACCAACGCTTGACGTGTAATTATTGCATTGCTTTCATCCAGGTGTAATTATTTACCATGCCGTCGATGCACAGCGCACCGAGCACTAGAGCGGAAATTCACTTTGACACAAAGACAACGTTGTTTTGTTTTTCTTCTAGCAATGAAGCATATGTTTTTTCTTTCCAGGGTTCTTTGATTTTTAACTCTATTGTTACAGACAGAACAGTAAGCAAATAGAACTTCCCCACCTAGGCCCATAACCTCCGCACTCTCTCAAGCAACCCCCCCCTCCCCCCGCTCCCCCCTTTTTAATTCTCCAAGGTCATCAGAGCCGCCATCGTGTTCAGGATCTTAAGTGTGTTAAGCTGAGCGCTGAGAACAATGAGCCAGGAGAATGGAGGGACCCTGACGGGAAAGCACTGTAAAATTGTGCGATTCGCTTGAAGAATCGCAAAGAAAGGGGGGAATTACGGAGAAGATGCCGGTGATAATTTGGGAGGTTTTAGGTGAGAAGTGAGAGATGGGTGGGGTGGGAGTGGGGGGGGGGGCAGGAGCTGGTGGAGGGAAATGAGAGCGAGATAATGGAAGGATCAAGCCGGGGAGAAGAAGGGGCAGAGTTTCGGCGAGAGTGAGCGAGTGCACTGGAGTGAGAGGCAGAGCCTGGGAGGAGAGGTGAAGCAGCGACGGTACAGTAGCTGACGGACAGGAGGAAGGGAGGAGGAGGGGAGGGGGAAAGGGAGGGAGGAGCTCCGGGCCCGTACCACGCTGGGTGGCTGTCGGCTTTGTTTCTCCCCGTGTTTACCTCTCACACTGCGTCATGTTTGAGGAGGCCAGCTGACTGTTTGGATAGCCTACTGCTCTAAGGTCAAGTCCCAGGGCAACCCTGTTCCACCTTTGAAACAGGAAATGACTTAATGCTTTTTAAAATTCTCTTGATGTATGCGTTTTGGATAATACCGCTCCGCGTCGCTCTGCGTGCAGTTCTATGGGCTATCTTCCCAGGTAGAGCGTCGCCCCACCCCCTCTAGGTAGAGAGAGATGTGGCGGGTGGAGTTAAGTGGGTGAGATGTAGGACAGTGTAATTAACGCTAGTCCTTTAGCGGGCCCCGCCTCGCTCCGTTGGGAGCTCCAGATATAGCTCTCATTAATTCCTATTTGTGCGTAATGAGAGGGTCATGTTGGATGTAATAAATGGCTGTTTTATTTGGGTGAGAGCTTCAGGGCTGCATCCTCTCTTGGCTAACAGGCTCATAATCACCCTTTAGCTGCTCTCATCAGACGCCCTGGCTCTGGGGCGCACGCACGCACACACGCACACTCTCTCTCTCTCTCTCTCTCTCTCTCTCACCCCCTCCCCAGACTGGTGATGTCTGTAATTAAGGGATTCGTTAACTTTCCATTCAACTTGACAATGATGAATGAGGAGGCAGTGACCTGACTATCTCTGTCCCTCTTCTGTTCCTATCAGCGATGGTCGTTGTGGGACTGCTGAAAATATCATATTAAAAAAATACCCAGTTCGACCTGGAACAGAAGCCGTCTAAATATATATCAGTTTTAGGATTAAACTTCTAAAGCATTATTTTCTGGCACTAACAGCATCCATTTTGCGCAACGTTTTTTGTTGTGATAGTGATTCATCGTTCAGATTATTTTGTAATTTCCTTTGTGCGTGTGTTAAATAGAGGTTTGCTGATGGTCGTGCTGTTTGTATTCAAAAGATGGCTTTAATAAGAACTGTCTCACGCATTCTATTTTAGCTAAAAACGACGAACAAGGCGGAGTTTGATTTGAAAGATTAAGCAATGCCAGTATGCCCTACATGGAAACAGGCATCTATCTATTTTAATCTATTTTCAATTTCCTTCTGCTCAACGGGACTCATGTCAAACATTTATATAATTATGTGTTTTATTCTAAATAGGAAACCATGGATTTATTATCATAAACCCCTAGGATATGTTTTAGCATCATTCTAATATTCAAATGGTGGTGAATAATTCTTGTTCAATAATCTATCAGTCAATCAGGGCCCATTATTTTATCAAACTCTCTGTGTACCAACGTTTCGCCCTAATACACACCCGCGCCCGCGAGCTACTTTACTTACACACCATAGTGGCAATCTCCATGTTTTAATGCATATTAATAGGGTTAAACGGCCGGCTGTAAGCAGGAGACAATAGAGCTGAAAAAGCCCGTCCGAGAGCACAATGCCCCCTGTAACATGCACGAGACGGAGAGCAGGTGCACGCAGAGTATATGTCATCATTTCCACGTACATTATGCCAAGCTAATTAATACCAGGCTATTCTATTTAAAAGGTTGTGTTGAAGAGTCAAGACGTTTTGGATAACATTGTACGTCTAATTTCTCTAATAAGACGGCCTATTTCTGCTGTAATCACGGTGAAGTCTCATAACATGCTGAAAGCCCACACGTAACCCACATCACCGTAAATTGCTGCTTTATGCAGGACATAAGAAAGTAAGTCAAAATGGAAATGTATTACTTCAGGACGGAATACTCTCAAGTGAAAACGCGCTTGAAAGCTGGCTCTCTGGAAGTCCTCTTGCTATTCGCTAAGACCTGAGTATCAACTGGAATAAAACTCCGCCCCCTTTAAAGAACGATTTATGCCCCGTCTGTAGCGCGTGCATAGCATTCAAGGCAAAGCACGAAGCAACGGTGGATCTCCTCTCTCGCGCTCTCTACATGCAGAAGCAGTCCCATAAACTTGGTCGAAAAACTTCACTCCACTTTTTTTGGAGCTAAATATATTCAGTGAAAGGAAGAATGGATTTTTTAGACCACGGCTATTTGGATGCGCGCTCTCCTTATGATTACACGTTTAACTTTTGGAACGACTATTTAGGTCTATCGACGCTTGTCACGAAAAATAAGACCAACAACTCATCCCATAGTAACAATTCTATAACAAGGTCTCTCAAAGCAACTCTTGGTTTGGACGATTCGCCGATATGTTCCTGCGTAATTGGGCACAGTAGTGACATTGACTCACACTTGGAATGCGGCTGTGCGCCCGCGACCTCCCCGCCAATATCCATTCTGGATCTGAAGGAGCAGCTCTCACTTCTCAGACCGTTCGAACATCTTACAGGTGACACCAGTCAGGCAGACAAAGATTCCGTCTACAGGGGAAGTTTCGGTGGACTGGACTTGCTTGATCTGGAGAGAAGGCGCAAACAAACTCAGAGGAGCCAGAAGCCGGAGCCTAAAATCTGTGTGTTCTGTCGAAATAACGGAGCACCGGAAGAGGTGTATGGCTCTCATATACTTAAAACGGCAGATGGCCGAGTTCTGTGTCCAATTCTTAGGGCATACACTTGTCCGCTTTGCAGTGCCAACGGAGACAGTGCCCATACTATAAAGTACTGCCCACTTTCGAAGGATCAGACAAATCAGCGCGCAGTGAAAGGAGGGAGAGCAGTTGGTGGCAAAAGACTGAAACTATTCTAAACAGAAAAATAAATAAAGTTTATATTATTATTATTTTAATAAAAGATCGCCCGTGTAATGTCAGTGGTGTAGTAACGGTGTGGGAATGAGGACATCCAGGAGGCTGCAATGAGAGGTTTTATAAAGAACATTCGAAGATGTTTTAGTGTGAACATGATTCCGTTTTTATCTCCCCCGTTTTGGTGTGCTTTTCCATTCGTAAGGGCATTGTGAATTCAATTAGGGAATGCATGCTCTACCCAAGTAGCACATTTAAATTCCATTCGGGTGAATTGAATGATATGCTGTTAAGTATCTTTATGAAATAACCAAAGTAATGTTCGACATATGAATGACCAATTGCATAATCAGCTATATGAAGTGCAAGTTTAGTGAGATCAAGATGTATGGACAGGCACAGTTCACAGACCACAAGAGGGGCTCAACTCATTAGTTTCATTACCTAAAAGGAGTTCAATAACATTACTTTATATTTATGTTTGAAACAGGTTTAAATAAACTGTATTAGCTTATAGGGTAAAAATGTTTAGTTAAACGCAGGAATCAAATGAATGCAGATTGTTATATAGCACAGTTTTCGAGCAATTATTTTTTAACCAAAGGATGCACATTTTTTAAATGCTATCTGAAAAGTTTTTTTTTCTACATTGTTTATAAAAAGATTGTGTTTACATCTTCATCTATCTTTCTAGTTCGTTGGGTATTGAATATGTTCCAAGTCTATGTTACAGATTTGATCTGATTTAAAAAATAACATGCAAGATGGCAAGAGACTGTAAGAAAGGTCTAAACAGCAGTTGCTGTTTGAATTACTCTGTTCAAAAAATAATGATTTCAATCTTGAAATTATTGTTTGATATCTTTAACTTCAAGATAGGCCTTTATTTACAATTTAATGAAAGAGTATAGAGGTATGAAATGCCTATTCCAAAGCCTTTATCTAAAATTAATGTTTTGTGTATTACTTATTTTTCACTGTATGTATCACTGGGGAATTCTCTTTCTATCACTTCTAAATAAACATTTTATTTACTTTTGTTTTGACTGTTGTGAGTTATAACAGATTCCCAGGGTTAGCGTGGTGTTATCATACACATTGTTTACAAACCAGTGGCTGCTTTTTTCTTCCTGTGATCTTCATCTGGAGAAAAAAAATTGTATTCCCTGTCACTTCTATCACTCGTTTCAACATGAAAGTGTAGCAATGGATTACCAATGTATTAGTGAAGCAACAGCACTACCTTCTGTTCAAACCCGCCATCACAGTTGAATGTGCATGGGCAATATTTATGGACATCGGCAATTAAACCTAAACTGTATCTACGTTAACAAAATATACAACGTTTTTTCTTTCTGTGGCATAAAATTTTAACCCAAGACTCATCTATTTAAATTGTAATTGTGTTTGTTTTTGTGGTTTGCTTAGCATGCATTCCAACCAGACAGATCCGTGTCACTGTGTGATCCCTTATCCAGCAATTCTGTTCCCTGAGTCAGCTCCTACGTGGCAGGTAATTGTCCCTGAGGCCCGCATGTTTTTGGTCAGGTCTTTAGGTAATATTCCCAGAGACCTGTGTGAGTATAACCAGGTTTTAAGTAATTTTCCCAGAGGCCCGCATGTTTTGGGTCAGGTCTTTAGGTAATATTCCCAGAGACCTGTGTGTCTAGGACCCGGTCATAAATTAATAATCCCAGAGAGGCTAGTGAGTGTCTATAGTCCGGGGTTCAGTTTTTGGCAGGTAATATTCACATTGAGACCTGTGTGTGTATGGTCCGGGGTTCAGACAGCCAACCCTATGTTACAGAGGGCATGTGACTCATCACTTCTGGAGAAACACCAGGATCAGAGCCATTGCCAACCGCGGGTGGTTTTGTAGCGTGCACAGCAGTTAGGAACAACATCTCCCATGGTGCAACAGGGACAATCACAGCGAGTTCTTGAAAGTCAATACAAACTAAAGATACATACAATTCTCTGAGCGCAAATTGATCCTGTTACCATTTTAGTACAAGTTTATTTTATAGTTTGAAACACCACATTTCAAATCCTTGACTAGAAGCTATTCTCTGATTTGTCCTATGTGCTACTGAAATGAAATGAGCAAAGATTGGTTGTATACGCTACATCATTTTGTCTTTCAGGTGTTTTTTTTTTTTTTTTAATAGCCCTACCACATCTTAAATGCGTCTTTGTGCATTAGGAAAAGCGCTATATAAATGTCATGAATTATTATTATTATTATTATTAAATCCTACAATCAACCCCCACTTCCTCCCACTGCAGCAGCAGCTTCCTATTGGCTGAACTCATGCTGACAGTGGTGATGCTTCCCTCAGGGGGCGGGGCCTGTGTGAGGGAGGGAGGGAGGGAGGCCGTCTGGCTGTATAAAAGCAGAGGTTCTGCAGCACGGATGAGCTGGTGCAGTGCTAAAACGCTCGCTCATCCTCACCAATGGTGTGCAGGACAAGGGGGACTTGACACTAAAACAACCTTTCTGAAACAACGAAACATCTTTCCATACCTCTGAAACCGAAACCAAAACCCCATCATGAGCTACGACTCCTTCATCACTTACCGTCGGCCCTGGGACAGCTACAGAGGCTCCCAGCAGCCCTCCTCCTCCTTCTCCTCCTCCTTCTACTCCTCCTGTCCTCCTCGGGCCGCCCCACGGCGGGTCACCTCCTCCTCCTCCTACTCCTACTCCTGCTCCGGTCTGCCAGACGGCGCCGGCCGTATGGACCTGGCCCAGGCCAGCTCCCTGAACACGGAGACGCTGGGCCTGCGAGCCCAGGAGAAGGAGCAGCTGGTGGGTCTGAACGACCGCTTCGCCACCTACATCGAGAAGGTCCACACCTTGGAGCAGCAGCGCCGGGCCCTCGGGGCCGAGCTGGAGGCCCTGCGCGGGCGGCAGAGCGAGCCGTCCCGCCTCCAGCAGCTCTACGAGACGGAGGTGCGGCTCCTCAGGGGGAGGGTGGACGAGGAGAGCGGAGACCGGGCCAGGCTGGAGGCGGAGCGGGAGCACCTGAGGGAGGTGCGCGACCGGCTGAGCGAGCGCTACGAGGAGGAGGCGCGGCTGAGGCGGAAAGCGGAGGAGGCGCTGCGGGAGGGCCGCGAGGAGGCCGACCGTGCCGCCGTGGCTCACTGCGACGCCGAGGCCGGCGTGGTGTCCCTGGCCGAGGAGGTGCTGTTCCTCAGGAAGGTGTTCCAGGAGGAGCGCGTGGAGCTGGAGGCCCAGCTGGAGGTCCGGCTGCAGGCGGCCAGCGTCGCCCCAGACACGGAGGCCCGGCCCGACCTCTCGGCCGCCCTGCGGGAGATACGAGCCCAGTACGAGAGGCTGGCCGGCAGGAACCGGCGGTCGGCGGAGGAGTGGTACCGCAGCAAGTTCGCGGGCGTGGCGGAGATGGCGACCAGGAACAACGAGGCGGTGCACGCAATCCGGGAGGAGACGGTGGAATACCGCAGGCTCCTCCAGTCCCGCTCCGCCGAAATCGAGGCCCTGAGGAATGTCATCGGCTCGCTACATAAACAGCTGGAGGCGCTGGAGGACCGGCAGCACGAGGACGTCGCAAAGTACCAGGTGACCCACAACCCCCCTGGACACACAGTCACATAGAAATAGAAACGCATAGACAGGATCTGAACAGTACCGAGATACAATCTACACAATACAAGAGTAGTGGAGGCACTGGAAGACCGACAGCACACGAACGTGGCAAAGTACCAGGTGACCCACAACCCCACCCCCCCCTCCCGGACACGCAGTCACTCATTTCTATATAGAAATAGAAACAGTTAGACAGGATCTCAACAGTACAGAGATATGTTCTACATAACACAAGAACCAGAGGAGTTGAGCAGCTGTTGCTCTTGACAACCGGCTGGGTTTTTGCCATCTCACCCAAAGTCAATTTGGATTTTCCGTCTGACCTGAAAATGTGTATCAAAAGCTAGATAGGGTTACAGTGAAGCTATTGAAGTATAGTTTTTTGCAAAAACAATTTACGCCAAACAAAGTACACACAGGACACAACTGAAAAACGTGGTGTTTTGTGCAGTCAATATAAAGGCCTCTGCTTCTACCTGCTGGGGAGTACAGTACAGGTTAACACAGGGAAGGTGAAACAGCAATCCACTGCAAGGTGACTGGCAAGCATTACGCTACCACAGAGCTACCCACACTGGCAGAGGCTGAACATAGTGCCAGGTTAACAGACAAAGGTGACTGTCAACCACTGAGCTGGTGCACAGGCAGTAGCTGTACGTAGTGCCAGTTTAACAGACAAATGTTACCACCAGCCACAGGGCTGCTGCGCAGGCAGAAGCTATACAATGTTCCCACACAGGCAGGGGTGAGCAGAGGCAAAGGAGGTCCTGAAAGCAGGACTCTAGTCTGTTTGGAACACCCCCGGGGTGGTAACCACTGCTTCCTGTTTCCATTGATCTTATACAAAAAAATTACAAATGCTATGAATCTGTGTTAACAAAAAGGACTACATTCTGACTTTGTCTCAGGCCAGGATAAATGATTTGGAGCGGGACATCAACGAAGCTAAGAGTGAGATGACTTGCTATCTGAGAGATTACCAGGACCTGCTCAACGTCAAGATGGCTCTGGACATTGAGATAGCTGCATACAGGTATAATAAACAAGGGCTGGGATAGTGTTGTGTTAACAAATACGTTAAAGTAGTGCATGTATATATACAGTACTGTGCAGCGGTTTGGAAGGTGAATGGCCGTCTCACCAAATGTTAATTTTATACAGATTTGCTTTTGCCTTACTTTGTATTTTATGAATTAATGATTTTTTTAACCTAACCTTTTAATCTAACCTTAAATACTTCACACCTGCCGATTTTTTTTTGCACAGTGCGGTATTCTGAAAAGTAGAATCTCTGAAATACGAAAACACCCGGGCAAAGCTGCATTCTCCTGTATGTGTTATATTCTGTAATATCTCATATCACGTTGTGATGTCGTTTTTTTTTTTTTTTCATTATAGGAAACTCCTGGAGGTTGAAGAGTGTCGGTTGACCTGCTCTTCCTTCAACTAAAATCTCCAGCCCTAAACTGATGTCCCGATTAGTCTTTATGCTCATCCCTAACATTGAAATCTAGTTATCAAATTCTCTACTCTCATCAAAAAACCAACATTATCTCTTATCCTATATCATGAACAAAACCTCTGAGGGGGGGGGGGGGGGGGGGGGGGGGGGGGGGG
>JAVQJS010143479.1:0-10802 GCA_036024795.1 Galaxias rostratus | reverse complement strand
GCGGCCCCTCCCCGGGGCGGTTCCAACCGTTCACGGCCCGCCCGGGGGGGGCAACGGGGGGGCTTTTTGTGGGAAAATGTTTGGGGGGTGCCCCCCTTAACCCCCCCCCCCCCCCCCCCCCCCCCGTAGCTCTGCCTGTGCACGTCCTTCATCAGTCCCTCCCTCCCTCCCTCCCGCTGATGCCTGGCCTCGTGTTGTGTCTCTGGTCGCCGAGCATGCAGGCCTTCAGAGATAGCGTGTGAACAGAATGAGTTGTGTTTGCGCAGAGCAGGCACGGCGGCGCGCCCGCGTGTTTATCCGTGTCGACAAGCTCCGTGTGTGTGTGTGTGTGTGTGTGTGTGTGTGTGTGTGTGTGTGTGTGTGGTGTGTGCGTGCACCGGGCCATAGCCACAGGCCTTCTGTTGAAGGGCTTTTTGGAGAGAAAAAAAATCTTGGAGTTCCAGGCACGCTGTGGAATGTGAGCAGTCTCCATGACAACGGCCCTCCATGTCTTCCTTCCGGCTCAGAGCTGCGGGGCTCGAACGAAAGGCATCCAAGAGCCAGCGCCGTAGGTAGGGCTTTGGCGGCAAGTCTCTGATTTATCGGAACGGCCTAAGCGTTATGTTGACTCATTTATCCCTCCGGTTCCTAGTGACGGGCCCTCTCAGACTTTAACTAGGCTACGTCCTCTCTCTGTGTGTGTGTGTGTGTGTGTGTGTGTGTGTCTGTGTGTGAGAGAGAGAGAGAGAGAGAGAGAGAGAGAGAGTCCGAGAGTCCGTTGCCAAAGCAAACACGAGACAGCGTTTAAAGGCTAGACCTTCGGCAAAACGTTGGCAGCCTCTTAAATGGTGCTGTTGAAACGCACTGTTGTTGAAATAGTCTGTATGCGTGAGGGGGGGGGGGGGGGGGTGGGCTGGACGCAATGGCAATCCCGTTGATTTGTTTGCCTGTGTGTGTCAGGTGTAGAGGATTGGAGTCAGGAATAATAGGGCCTTGGTTTGCCGTGTGGACGTCACGTGCCCGGGTCTTACTTTCCGTTGATCCCTTCAGCAGCGACGCGCTCCCCGGCCAAGCCGTGGGCTCAGGGGCTGACCTTGAGTCAGTGTCAGGCCTCGCCAAAGGAAAACAAACCTCTGCTCAAATTAAGAAGAAAATGTAAGACGTCTTTTCCATCTGTCTTTGAGGTTTGCGTGGGTGTGCTTAATGTCTTGATATTAGATCAGAGTGTGTGGGTTGTGTGTGTGTGTGTATGGCATGGTGATATCCTCAGGCAGATCCGAGACAGATGCCAGGTCAGTCGTGCGGATACAAGCAGCTCGGTAGATTCAGAATGGCGTGAACCTTCGTACTGGAGCACTTGTGAACCTGAGAGGGGGGAGAGAGAGAAATGGGGGTGGAGCGAGTCGAGAGGAGAGAGGTTGGACGAGGGGATGATTCGATCAGGCTTAGTTGTTTCCTGAACAGATGGAAGGGCATCCACATATGTACAGCGTCTGGCCCCTGGACAGACAGTATGCCAAAGGATCCCGTCCAAATACAGGAAGCTGTGGCCAAACGTTGAGATGCAGAGGTCCAGTAAGCGCTGTCTCCACCGCCGTCCTCCTCCCTCCGCTATGTGCACCCTGGGTGCCCTCCACCCAACCAGCTGAGCCCCGAATGCACACACTGGATGAATCACCCAGTTCTCTCCTCCTGGCCAAATTCTGCCCCAAACTGCGATGTCTGCTCTGGGCATGGCTCGCACAAGCCAACGGTAGGTAGCAGTTTGGCGCGATGTTGAGAGTTCCACCCTCTTCTCCTCCTGCGTTCGCATTCCACTCCCCTGTGTCAGAGGCAGGGCTCAACCGGAGCAGCAGACCATCTTTGAATATTACTTCTACTGTGCAAATGAGTATCCCCGCTCTTTGAGGGCTTTTAACGGAGGCTCGTTTTTCCTGCGTTTATTATTCAGGCTGTTTAAACCCCCCTCTGCTCCTCGTTGGTTTTGCCCAAGCGGGAGGGAGCCTAAAGAAGGCGCAAGGTGTGTTGTAGGTTTCTCTGTGAGACTGGAGGAATTTTAGTGTGGGGGCTTTTGAGTGGCCCGAGACACTGCTAATGTCAAAGCGCCCACCCCAATAGGGAATGCACAGTCAACCCAAATCTGCCCTGCGCTCTGTGGCACTCCCAGCTTTTCCGTGCTCCCGCTTCCCTTACGTTTTCCCAAAATCTAACACGGCCGCCCATCCCCCCACGCACCGCACCTTCCCCTCTGTGCTCCTCCGCTCCTGCTCCCTACGCGCCCGGCTTTAACCGTTATGATTTTTTTGGGGAAAAGGGGATTTATTCCAACTCCGTTTCCATGGAGATGGGTGGCAATGCATCTAATGCTTCCCGTGCTGGGCCGCTGTCGGGCGACGTCACCCGGGCCTTTCAGTCCCAAAAGAGAGAGAGCCCCTCGTCCCTTCACCCTGACATAGCCCGGGTCAGCTGGAGAGAGGGAGGGATGGGTGAGAGGGGGGAAAGAGGGATGGGGAGAAGGAAAGGAAAGGGCTAATGGTATGTGCATATGAAGAAGGCGGTAAGCAGGCCTGGCCACGTCAGCCCCGTCAGCTTTTGTGATTCCTTTTCCGTCTAGGGGGGATGTCACATACAGGCGTGTGTGTGTGTGTGTGTGTGTGTGTGTGTGTGTGTGTGTGTGTGTGTGTGTGTGAGTTCGCCCTGGAGACTTGTAGTCGAGGAGCTCCCTGGGATCTGGGTGTGGATCAGGGGGTGTGGTGAGGGGTGGGAGGAGGTGACAAGACATGCATTATTTACGCTGAGGAAACACTCATTATCATAGTGAAGTTGAGCACCCCCCCACTTCCTATTTGGCAGCAAAAAGGAGCAACAGCTACAGTCCCCGGCCCCTTGACCTTCCCCTCTTCAGCCTTACAACGCACTGCTTGTACTATGAACACGTTGTCGATGGCGTGCACGCACAGGCACGCTGTAGATATAAAACACGTCTCCATTTTCGCCCTCCTCCACTTTCTCTCTCGCTCACACTCTCGCCCGCCTTCCCATGTCCCCCCCCCATGCTCCCAGCCCCGCCGGCCGTCATTAGTTTCCATGGCGACGGTTGGGAGGCATTATTGCCGGCTGAGAAGGGCTCCCGGGCTCCTTTCAGAGCGTCGGCGGCGGAGCCATTGTTCCTAGGGCCGCTCTGAATGGGCACCAGGATCAGCCCAGCACAGGGAGGGCAGAGCGCAGGGCTGGAGCACTTCTGTTTTTTGGGTGGCTGGGATGTTTGTAGAGCGAGGGGGGAAGGAGGAGAGGAGGAGGGAGGAGGAGGAGTAAAGAGACGGAGAGAGAGAGAGGGGCAGGCAACGTGGTGGGCAGAGTGAGTCACAGAGAGAGGGAGAGAGAGGGGAGGAACAGGAACGTGAGCAGCAGTAGTAGTAGAGTCACGCTGTCTGATCGCAGCTCACTACTACGGAAGCACCCAGGCTGCTCACACACACAGCGCCTCTCTCTCACACACACACAGACCGCTGGACTGGGGACCGGGACCGTGCCTTTTGGAGCGTGTGTGTGTCGGCGTGTAGAACCGCAGGAGAGATTTCAGGCGGATTGGGAGAACGGGGAATACACAGGGCAGATGGCATACCGGGTTTAGCCGGTGAGTTACTACTACTTCTACTACTGTGTGTGTGTGTGTGTGTGTGTGTGTGTGTGTGTGTGTGTGTGTGTGTGTGTGTGTGTGGGTCTGCATAGCGCCGACACATGGGTACGAGTAGACGTATATATCCTGTGCCAACGCTGTGCACGACGGACAGTAAAGTGTTTAGCCTGTGCTCGTGGCTGGTTAGGCTGTGTTTACGCCGTCCTTCTCTCTGGGTGTGTGCGTCCGTGTTCATAAGCCGCTGTTGATACGCGCAAATCTCTGTGAGGGGCAAGTGTTTGCCTTTTTTATTATTTTTCAGAGCCCCGAATGCAGAGGGTGTGTGTGTGTGTGTGTGTGTGTGTGTGTGTGTGTGTGGGTGGCAGAGTTAGACCTAGGCTCCTGAATGTGGGCTAATTCTTCCGGTCGTCTGAAAAATGCATGTCGTCTGCCATGTTTTATTGAGCAGCTTACATCGGGGGCAATTTTCTGCCGCCTTGACTCTTTCCCCGCGGTGTTGTCTCAGTGGATCTCCCAGTGGAGAGAGAGAGAGAGAAGGGGGGGGGGGGGTTGGTACTCATCTTCTGTCCGTCCATCAGTTCATCCTGCTTGTGTGGATAAGTGGGCTGTGTCGTCGATTTCTTAGAGAGAGAGCGAGGGAGGGAGACGGAGAAATGGGGTTTGTAGATGCTGTGGATGTGTGGGAAGGGGCTGTGCGTTTGAACCCCGCCGACCCCCCCAACACCCCCACTTACTACATTCCTTCTACCCGAACCGTTTGCGTCCTTTTGACTAATGAAGTGAGCAGTGAACTCTGGCGCGGTGTCCTCTCTGCAGTGTCACACACACACACACACACACACACACACACACACACACACACACACACACAGTGGTCTATCCTGTGACACGGAGGCTGTTGGCTGCGAGTCCTCTTGACAGTGTTACAGCTTGGGGTCGATAGGAGCCTATTAAACGGCCGGCTCCAGGAGGGAGGAGCGGGGGATGGGGTGACCGAGGTGACATGCTAGAGGGCACGGCACCGCCGATTGATGTCACCGCCTGATGTCATCCCCCCGATATTTCTCTCTGCCTGTGAAGATGATTCAAGTCACTTTGTTTGGTTAAAGTGGCACTTTGCCTGTGCTGTGTGCGTGTGTCTGTATGTGTTTTTTAGTGTGTGCGGGTGTATGTCAGTTTCTTGTACTCCAGCCGTAGATTCGTTGCTGTTTGTATTCGACCTCCTCTCTGGCCCACTTCGGCACGCTATAATTTGCTGACTAGGGGGGTTGTCTGGAGGAGCCGGGAGTCGCTGGGTTTCCATGGCGACAGCTGCAGCTGTGCAAGCCGTGGTCTCGGTGTGAATGCCGAAGGCAGACACAGTGACGTGTGTGTGTGGGTGTGTGTGGATGTGTGTGTTTGCGTTTAAGTGTGACTCCCATCAGCGACCCCTGTGACCTGGGATCAATAGCAAGGCACAGGAGCCAGCGTGGGTGACTCAAGGCAAAGCGGTGGAAGAGAGCTGTGTTTGAGGCTCCAGCCGGTCCCACACACACACACACAAACAAACACACACACACACACACTCTTAATCACACCCCTAAGTCAGAAGCCTCAACAGCCCAGCCCGTCTCTGAGTCCCACGCCAGCCGATGCAGTGGTGCTCAAAGCAACGTGCTCTGGTGCTGTCAGCTACTTGGATCGGGTTCACCATGCTGAGAAACCAATCCCTGACCAGCATTTCTTTCCAGTAACTGATGAGGGGACACACGCGGTGAGTTTTACCTCTCCACTTCCTGGTTTGAGCGAGGTGGGACAGGAAGGGCTTCACGTTGGAAAGAAACACCTTGGGGGAAAAAAGAAAGACCTTGTGGTGTGGATGACTGGCTAGACCGCAGTGCACGCACACACTCACACTCACATTCAGCAAACATATGTGCTCACACACGCACACTCACACAGAGCCCAGATTCCAAGTTAAACACTCACCATGATTAGGCTGCTGCTTCACATAGGTAATTATAGCCATGTCGTCTTTAGTGGGGCTCCCTGCCAGGGCACCTGGGGTCTCCTCCGCTGAAGGACAGGCCCGGGCGTTCCTCGTGGTGTGCAGGGTTTAATTACTGAAATCAGCCAAAAACAAAACGTCCACAGAGAGTTGATAATGATTCGGCAAGCTTTTTTTTTGTGCACGTCGACATTGGTGCTCAATCAAGAAAACGTGTGTGTGGGTGTTTATGTGTGTCTATGTGTGGGGTGGGGGGGCGGGAGGAGGTTATTGTACTTGTGTGTGTGTGTGTGTCTGTGTCTTGAAGTAGCAGGTTGCCATGCCAGGATAGTAAATGAAGAAATGAAGTGTCGTTGTCATAACATCATTGCAGTCATCCCTGTCCGAGAAGCCTCTGTGAACCTTCCCTCAGATTCCTCAGTCTGGCTTGTTGAGCCGTGCAAGGGCTCTGTGTGTGTGTGTGTGTGTGTGTGTGTGTGTGTGTGTGTGTAGGTGTGTGTGTGTGTGTGTGTGTGTGTGTGTGTGCGCGTGTGCGTGCGTGCGTGTGGTTAGCGTCTGTTATCAGAGTGTGTGGCGAGGGTCTTTGAATGTGTGTGTGTGTGTGTCTGTTAGCAGCACTCCAAGTTGGGTCGGCCAGTCAGAGAGCGTTAGGGGCTCTCTTGTCTCCGGCGAAGCGTACACGTGTTTGTGTGTCGTCTTTCTGCACAGAAAATGTCCACGGCTTTCTTTGAAATCTCTATCGTCTGAGCACACACGCATAGCCAAAACACTTGGAGAGACGTGGACAAAATAGGGGGAGATAAAGCCACAAAACAAAACTTGAGAATGCATTTAAGAGACCCCCACCCTCCACCACTTTTTTTTTTTAAAGAGACGAAACCATTAAATTCTCGTTTCAGCCTTCTTTTTTTCTTTTTTTTCTTCTAAACCACTCTTCTCTGTAAAAAGCTGCAGGCACTGTGAGGTATCCGTGCTCGCCACGGGGCTGGCTCTTTGTAGTCCTCTCCCTCTCACAGCATTTTTGCCACGGCTCCAAGGAGGACGAGGGATGGGCATCCCGAGCCCCAGTTACGGGATATGTAACGAAACCTTTGCCGCAGGGATTCTGTGCGTAAGTGTGTATGTGGGTAGTGTAGTAACCACGGTAGGAGATGGGTTTTGAATGGGCCGTTAGGTTTTAGGGGTGTTTGACTTTTGAATCCTGCAGTGCCACCTTCACACCTTCAAAGTGGAGACTCGCTGTATAAATTAAAGCACAGCAGTAAAACCCCCCCTTTAACCCGCTTCTGAAAAACGGAGCTACATGCGTCCTTCCTCGGGTCGCAGTACAACACATGACTCTACCTATATTGTTTGTGAGGTAGCAGTCAGTTCAGTTCATAATAAACTATCAAAAATAGATCATTGTTTGTTAGGAAAACAATTATTGGAATACTTTTAGCACTGGTGTTGCTGTACAATTATACGTAATATACCACACTACTCGGCAGATTACGCACTGCTGCAATGAAGAATCGGGCACACAGTAAGTCCCACTACGGCACTTGCTATTTATTTGTGAGTTGTAGTTGCCGAAGGCTGC
Source organism: Galaxias rostratus (assembly GCA_036024795.1). NCBI lineage: Eukaryota > Metazoa > Chordata > Actinopteri > Galaxiiformes > Galaxiidae > Galaxias > Galaxias rostratus. The sequence goes on along the minus strand of JAVQJS010143479.1, from coordinate 3,614 downwards.
TCCACAAATAGGGCTCTCAATGGACAAGCCCGTATTAATGGTGTGTCATTTGAACGGTGGCTCTCCATAAGATTGTCCTCCGCTCTCCTTTCTGGCCCCCTCCCGGGAAGTTCCAGCTCATCACACCTCACTTGTCATAGGCCGAGCCCTGACGTTAACCAATGGGCCTCCGGTTTCCTTCACCCGTAATTGGCCCCACTTCCCCTCAGGCGTCAGGCTGGTGCAGGTGGCACAGGTGACGGATGACAGGTGGTGGAGGAGGAGGAGGAGGAGGCAGCCGCAGGTGCTGCCGTCGGGGTGTAGGAGGCTCCCCGGGGACACCTGGAGAACGGTGACGACATCGCTGTGGCGGCCGTTGTTCTGCTCTCGTCAGGGCTATTTGACACTGAGGCTCTGATTTGGCGCTGGCTCCTCTGAAAGGGGATACGGACACTATTGTTGACACCGCCGTTGTCAGAGGGCCTAAACCAACGGGGTCCCCGGGTTCGACCGGAAGGTTCCTTTGTCACTGTCGGGAGGCTTGCATATGAAGCTTCCTGTCATCAGGATTAGAAAGAGGGATCCGAGCCATTTATCTGTGGGCAGCAGATTGTGACAGCTAACAGCATAACCGTCGCCGGAGTCCCATATGGTGGACTTTCAATCACCGCGTGATTATAGTCTCTGCTGAATTACTCTCCAATCACATCAGAGCACTAATCTCTGTGGTATAGATAGCTCTGGATCTGTGCATCAGAAGATACAGCCCCCCACCCCCGTGATTTTACTGAGCACAAGGGAGACCGTCTCGGTCAGCCCCGCCACGTCTCCTGCGGCCATGCGTCTCCGGTTAAGGGCTCTGCTGTGTCTCTATGGGGGGGGAGGTGCTGCAGCAGCCATTAGAGAGGAAACAGGAGCCTTTATTACCCTGTCTACTCTACCCTACACCTGGCTCCTATAATGGGCCCCGGCATATTCCCACACAGCTGTGTGTGTGTGTGTGTGTGTGTGTGTGTGTGTGTGTGTGTGTGTGTGTGTGTGTGTGTGTGTGTGTGTGTGCGTGCGATGCTTATGCCGACCTTACTCCCCATTAACCACCTCATTGTGTCCTCAGCACACAGGTTATAATAGCAGCTCTCTGACCAGTTCATTGACACAGCAGGCTGAGAGCGGAAAAGCGTCTTTTCTGTTGTCAGCTAAGAGTAAAAATAACTAAAACATATTAGTTTTGTTTAGCACATTACTCGTACAGGGATTTTGCTCAGAAGCAGCACCTCTCTCCCAACTCATCCATTTTGGTGAGCTCCCAGTACTGACGCTGCCATTTCGGTGCCAGTTGACATTTAGAAAGGACTCTGATGTGAAGATATGAAAGCATTTTCAGTCAAATGTATCCTGACCTTTTCTTATAAGGTGTGTGTGTGTTGGTGGTAATCCAGCGTGTTTTAGTACAATATGTTACCCCCCTGTCCCTACCCCTTACTGGCCTCTTCCCCTCCGCCACCCTTCCCTCCTGTCCTTTCTGGATCAGACCGGTTTGGGCGTCCCCATAACCCACCTAGAGCTCAGTGTCCCCCCGTGGGGACTCTCTGACTGTCAACAGGCAGGCGGGATGCTCTCCCCTCTACATGCTGACGTCCATCCGTCCGCCCTGCTGCCTGGAACAGAGGGGCAGGCATGGAGGACCCGCCTAACCACAGCACTGCTCCTGAAGCCCCTCCAGCACCACCACAGCAGGTTATGGAACACACAGCTTTAGTCCAGGATACAGGCTGAGGGACGGGAAGCGATGGGGGGTTGGGCGGGATGGATAGGGGATCTATTTAGAACAGGGACCAGTTTGCTTACGACAGCAACACACACACATGGATATACAAACATGCAGGCAAACACAAGCAAAAATGTGCCTGCTACTGTGAGGCAGCCCACAGTTGCACATATTGTTCCTCAAAACTGTCTTTTTCCACATCCAATGGAAACTGTGTATTTACACTGTCCATATATGGTCAAGTCCTCCCTGTAACTGCTCTACTTTGGAGGCCCCCTGTCGTGTGCTAGGAAAAGGCTGCACACGGTGGAGCAGATCTCCCCAAATGACACATCCCTCTGCTGCTCTGCTGATAAAGCGTGTCCCCGTGACATGGCAGGCTCCGTACTTAGCCTACATGTTACAGCTCGGGACCGACCGTTTCCCCTCTCGGCCGAAACATGCTCCCGTGAGAGATGGAAGGCTTCTCTGTGAGATGTTTAAAGTATAGGGTGCTGTTTTATTTGAGTACTCAGTGGAAGCGAGCGGTGTTGCTAGGGCTGTGTTTTTGGTCTCGGGAGAATGTTTCTCTGTGGTTGCCGTCGGTTACTTGGAGGCCGCTGTGAAAGGCTGCTGTGTCTGAGTGTCATGTTAACAGGGTTAACATGAGTAAAGTGTGACTGAAAGTTTGGACTTCAGATTCCTCTACGGTCTCACTGCTGAATGCCACTTTACTTTAAACCTGGTTGTGAACTCTCCCAACTGAATGCAAGTGTGTGTGTGTGTGTGTGTGTGTGTGTGTGTGTGTGTGTGTGTGTGTGTCCGTCTGTGCGCACACGTACACCCTAGCAATCTTGTGGAAAAACATCCCCTGTGTGAGAAACGTTGGCGTGTCTATTGGTGACCACATCAGGACCGTCAGGCACTGACCCGGTGTTGATGTCATCGATCAATCAATCCGTTCGTCACACTGGGCTCCGCCCGGCAGCTTATGTAACCACTCCCCTCCAGGTCTAACGATTCGTTCACCAGACTGATCAATATGATAAAGGCAATCAAAAGTTTCACACTTTTAACACACACCCCTTGCCCACACCCTTAAGTCAAAAGGGTGGATGATCCATGGTAAACCCACATGATTGGAACCTCGGATCTTCCATAATCCTGCGTAATTCCCCAAAACAGGCCCATGGATTGTGAAGAGGAGGCTATTTCAGGATATTTGGGTGGCAGTGGAGATGAGTCATGTTTGTTCAGTGGAAAAAGGTGGGTCCGCTTTTTTCCCCAAATAGAACCTTTATGCTTCCACAAGAGCTTAAAATGTGTGTGTTAATCGTAACCTTTTCCTCTCTTCCACCGGCAATGACCAGCAGGCCTGTGTCAGTGCTCCATGATTCCCGACTTCCACCACAGTTCCTTAAACACTCCAAAATGGCCGGTGCTAGTTATAGCAACTCTCAGACGTCCATTCAACATTGCTTGGCAAGCCTCGCTAGTTTCTAGGGCAGCCAGTTAACCATCTCCACGGGCTGGTTGGTTGCCCACATCCCCCCCCCCCCCCCCCCTCTCTTGTTTTCCTGTCTGCCCATGTCCTCATTACCGATCTGGGCCCGTCTGCTCGACAGCGGAGAGCCGTGAGCAAGCCCACTGTGCTGCATCCACACGGAGCCGTGCCCCCACTGCACTGCTGTTGTCTTGTTAAAAGTCCTCCAGTGCCCGGGGTGGTCCCTGACTGGTGGGGGTAGGGGCCGGCTTGGAAATAATAATAATAATACATTATATTTATAAAGCGCTTTTCAAAACACTCAAAGACGCTGTACAAAGTAAACAAAAATAAGCAAAACAAGTCGCCAGTCCATCACAGGGCCAACACAAAGGGACAAACAAC
>JAVQJS010143474.1:0-10818 GCA_036024795.1 Galaxias rostratus | reverse complement strand
CTGTCTCACTGTATCTTGGGTATCAGCCTGCTCACTCCAGCCTCTCTACGGGTGTGTAAACTTATGATGCTCTCTCCTCTCTCCACAAAGTATTAGAGCTGGGAACACGCCAGGGAAACGTTGAGGAGCTGACATCCTGACTGGCTCCTCCTGAGTGGTGTTGAGGAGAAAAACAGGTTTGGTCAGTTCTCTCCATAGTGCAGGGTGTGAAGGAGCCCACAGTCTCAAACAAAGAGCCCGGAGACGACTCTGGGCTCGCCAGAAACACTACACTCCTTTAGAGCGGGGTGTGGTGCTCGCCAAAGAGCCGCCAAATAAGCTCACCGCACTCACGCCTCTCATTCTGGGTGTCCTCCTTGTTTTCTGGTTTGCCAGCATTGCTGGATGGCTCTGAGTGAGTTAGAGTGTTGGCGTTAGCCAGCTCCAACGTTTTTTGTGGGGCTCACTGCCAGGGGTTCCATCCATTCAAAGCCAGAGATGATGCTTCCAAACAGGCCCAGAGGAGGAGGGAGGATGGTCTCTGTGGAGCCCCGGAGGGAAAGCATCTCTGACACTGTTCTCCGTAAGGTGCAACACATCTGGTAAGTCCATAATTGGACGTTGGGTGTTTTGTTTTCACATTTGACTATTTCTCATTTGCAAGTCCATTCGGCAGTCGTTTAGCAAGCGCCAGCTGCACGTTCCTGTGTCACAATAGTGAATACTGAGGATATATGTGTCTGTTAGAGTGTTTTAATGCAATTGCTTAGTTGCTCTTTAGACACCTTTCAGCTGGGCAGAGTTTTGAGGTGTGATAGATAAGGTATGTCTAATGCTTAATTTAGGATTGCTGAACTTGTTGCCACAGAATTAGTTGTTTATGTTGGCCTTGCTCGATTGAATGGATGTGAAACCCTATCTGTTGGCCTAACGTCACCCGCAGTTACAACCTATTTAACAATCTGTGTTGTGGAGGTTCTTCCTGAAAGTCTGTGAGTCCGTGAGTGTATCAGAGGTACAGTGGGATGGATGGGGCAATTTCACCCAGAAGTGGTTCCCCTACGCTAGAGAGCCAGCTAGATAATAGAACAGGCTGATTTGATGTCACGTCAACGGCAGATAATGTCCCCCCCTTCAAGCCCTTGGCCTGCACTCTCTCGTCTCCTTGTGATGCCCATTCTCCACACTGTGTCCAATGCCGTGTGAATGTGAGCGAGCGGTCCCGGTGAGAGGAATGCTAAGTGAAGATGTGACTAACAGCTTGGATGGAGGTGTGTCTGTTCTGGACAGATACCGCAAAGCGATGGGAGCAGAGGCAGAGGGAGAGGAGGAGGGGCGGGCAGAGGTAATGTGTTTACCTGAGAGCGGAGAGAAAAATGCTTGCATGTGTTCGAAAAGGGAGGATTGAGGGGAATGGGAGGGGGGTTAGTAGAGCGGAGCAAGTGAAGAGGAGGGAGGGAGGGAGGGAGGGAAGGAAGGAAGGAGGGACGGAGCTTTTCCACAGCATCCTCTCAGTGAGAGAGGCTGAGCTCAGACGGCAGACCGCGTGAGACAGAGAGAGAGAGAGAGCGAGAGAGAGAGAGAGAGAGAGAGACACAGACAGACAGACAGACAGACAGACAGACAGACAGACAGACAGACAGACAGACAGACAGACAGACAGAGAGAGAGAGACAGAAAAAGTGCACAGAGAGACAGCAAGTTGTTCAGGAGGAAGGAGACGGCAAGGCAGAAGCAGGTAAGTTGGGGAATGTGGGGGAATTCATTTAGCTTGCAAAAGAAAGAAAGAGGAGGATGTGGAGTTCAGCGAGAAAGTGAGACTCCTGAGCTGCTCCTGTTCTGAGGAGACAGTGACCTGCTCACTTGATGGTGTGTCTAGGTCCGGCTATAGTACTTAATCTCCGCTGATCTCTTTATCACATGCTGAACCCTGCCCTTACACACACACACACACACTCACTGACTAATGTGACTTAAGTGACTTTGTTTTCTGTCTGCGTTTGTAGCTTCGCATGATGAGATTAGCTGCTATCTGCTCTTTTTGCTGGCTTGACAAAAGATCAGGCAACTCTTTGTGTGTGGGTGCGTGTGAGCCGTTAGCTCGCAGGAGAGACATTAGCCTGCAAAACAGAGATGTTGTACCTACAAATGAACTAGCCTTTTGAGTTTACAGGGGATCTTGCTGTCATGGCGTCTGGGCTAAGGTGTGTCATTGGCTGTGTTGTAATTTGAGCTGTTTGTGTGTTATCACTCCTAAAAGGACCCGGTGATATCACTCCTGATAGGATCCTGTGATACAGATCCTGATAGGATCCTGCCTGATTTTCTTTCAACAGTTAGTCAACCCGTGTTGAGTATTGGATAGAATATTAAAACTGCTTGATTGCATTGGTAAATGTTTGTACGGTAATCAGTCTAGCTAAAGCCAAACGCACACTGGATGGACGTGGATAGATACAGTACAGTCATTTGCCCTCCAGCTCCGCAATCCGACTCCTGAGTGGCGTTCCGTTTCCATTAGGCTTCCCATTCAGTTTGAAATACATTCAAAGTTGGCGTTGGTGTGTGTGTGTGTTTGCATGTGTGCGTGTGTGTGTGAGTGAGAGACTCAGCGAGGAGGGCAGCAGTGCTGGGTGGACGATCTTTTATCACAGCTCATGACCCAGCAGCCTGTTGAAGCTCCCACTGTTGATGCCTAAGCCGTCTTAAAAACATTTTCACATTTAGAATTCTGAGGGAGAGACGTATGTGGTAAACGCTAGTTTGTTGCCCGAAAACACAAACACATAGCATGCTGAGGTGCACAAGTTGTACACAGTATACAGCTGCGCCAAAAGGTTTCTATATTTCTTATAACATATCTCATTATATGTGCACTCACAAACATGCACTTACCAACCGACATACAAACAAAATCAAACCAACAGAGAAACAGAAACACGCGCACACACACACACACGCACGGACGTGCTCGCCGCTTTAGAGAACCAGCCGACAATCAGATGTGATTAAAGATTGAAGGGTCAAATCACCCCTTCACCTGAGGCTATTTCAGGGCTTACATTATGACAGCTTGCTTCTCATTGGTTGAGCTGGACAGATCTACCATGAAGTGCGGCACCCCCTGTATTTAAATGGTTTCTCTAGAAATGATTTGGCTATACACTAATTTACTACAGGAGCACCAATTAGATTCAATCACGTTTCCGCTGTCTTCTCCAGCATGAAATGTGGTGGAAATCTATTTATATTGACATACAAGCATTTATTTTTTTTATGACACTGGTATGAACATGTGTGCTTCTGGTCCAGTCATCTTCAGAAACAGGTTTTATGTTCATTTGAATTAAATGAATTAATCCAGCAGGTAATGAAGGAATGCACGAACAAATTAATAAAGCATAAAAGGTCCCTGGATAAATAACACCAGTGCTTTTCAGTGGCCTTATATATCATATACCCCAATTGGGGATAGTGAAACACACACGTAGGATCAGCGGGCTGTGAGCTGCCACTCCCCCTGCCAGGTGAAAGGTTGTCAGGCAAATCTCTCTCAGCCCCCTGTACCTGTTGAGTCAATCGGCGTGTTGGTGACAGTACTCTGACAAATCCCTTCTAATACCACATGCCGAGCCAAACACTTGTCTGATGTAATAAGCTCCAGCAAGCTGACACTTTGTAGTGAGCTCAGTGGTTGGCACATTATTTCACCAGTGATTGGGGAAGAAATAGTTTCTGACATTTGTGAGCGTGTGTTGCAGTTTTCTTCTTTCCTTTCTCGGTTTACTGCCCTTCTGTATTGTTCCCTGGGACAGGCACGGCACAGGCATTGAGAACAGCCAACTGTTCAACGGAGATACTTGCCCAGGGACAGGCAGTGGGGCTGAGATGACAGGTGTAGTCACTCAGCCCTTTAAGAGCACTATGATGCTGCGGCAAAGATCAAAGAGACGTGTGCACGCAAAGGGCAGCATCACGGTGGATTCAAATGTGTGTGTGTGTGTGTGTGTGTGTGTGTGTGTATGCGTATGCACAGACTAGAAGAGAGAGACAGATACAGAGAAAAGGTGGAATAGCGAGAGAGGTTTTAGCTCCACAGTGACCCTTAAAGCGTCTCCGAATGTTAGCTCAGATAATACGGCAAACAAACCATCTTTGAACTACTCCAGTGTTCAGACTGCTCATCCTGATGCTCAGTAGAGGAATCGTGTGAGAGAGTGAGAGTGTGCACCTTCGCTGGCTGTACAGTGATCTTTTTTGACCGACTTCATAGGGTTTGCTCAACGGCTCTTGCTAGTTGTTGCCGCGAGCGGTTAAATATGAGAGGTAGTGTGAAGTAACATGCTTGCCAAAGAGCTCTGGTCAGACTGCTAATGAGAGCCTGCCAGACCCCTCTCATCAGACAGGCGGGGGAGGACGGCCAGGAGGAGGATGAAGGGAGAATTTATCAAATGAGGGGAAGATGAGGAGCAGAAGGATGAGGATGATAACGCCAAACAGACCATTAACAGATAGAGAGAGAGAGGGTACCTCGAGTAGTGTTCTGAAAACAAGGGCCATTGATTTTCCAGTCCCACGGACTGCAGGTTTACCAGCATGCTGCTTAGCAGTGCCCGTCAGGGCCAGACCAACCAGCGAGAGTTCTGCATGGTGTTGTTGGCTGGAGGAAGGAGCTTTTGATGGAATGCTCCAAGCGGTAATATAGGTGGACGTTCACATGATTTATACTGAATACATTCTAGCTTCTTCACTTATTTCAAGGACAAGCTGTATGAGACAATTTTCTGGCTGGAGTCCATTCTATTACGTTGATCACAGTCCAAGGCAGACAAGTGGCTGTGATAGAACTTGCAAATGAGTCAAGTGATGCAAGCAAAGATCTTTCAAAACAGATTTTCACCCTGCCGTGCACATTGCAGAGGAGTGTTTGAAAAAAAGTGTAGTCCACGATTGTTTGCATCTCTTTACACTACAAAAATATATGTGGTACCTTTTTGTCCCTTTTTGGACTCACCTGAATTATGGGTAATAACTGCCATTGACGATGTTGCCATCCCGGCTCCTCTCTTTCACAGGAAACAGGATGGAAGGATTTCTCGCATCTCTGACGGAGTAGAGCCCTCCTCGCTGTCAAAATCCCACCCTCCGTTTTCCCCTCCCTTATCGTCTAAGGTAACGTACCAGTGGGGAAAAACAGAATGTCACTCATCCCCACCCCACCCAAAAGGTATTCTGTGTCTGACTATAGCAGTTTCATTTCCGTACCTGTCAAATGCCCCTCTGCAATTTTCCTTTCTCTTTCTTCCCTCTCTTCTCTGTAACTCCACACACATCCCTTTCTCACCACGCAACCCTTTCAGACTCCGTTTCCATTCCCGCCCTGTTCTCCGCCTCTCCTCTGTCATCCTTTGTCCTGTGCGCAGGTCAAAGCTGTCACTAATAAGGCCGGTGTGGTTTGTCTCCGAGGCTGACATTGTTCTGGTGTCACATGAAGAGCCTTGTGTCTCCCTCTGCCACCACCACCTAACACTAGAGCTCTGGTGACTGACAGGCCCGCTGGCCCCTGTGGCGCCCACACGCCCTGCCATACCCGCTGCATGCATAGTGCATGAGCAGCCGGCCTGTTGGTTGGAACTTTGTTACACGTGTGGATTCATAAAGAGAGAGATGGATGGGGGAAGGGGGACAGACGACACAGAAGCTCCTGCAGCTTCGCCACGCCGGTGGTTACCACGGCCAACCACACCGCTTCGGTTGCGTTTGGGAGCTGGCGGTGGAGGCTTCTGAGCGCAGCACGAGTAATTACGTTGTTTTTTTACCTTCTGAATAGATGTTATCGTGAGGCTGGAGCGGTTTAAAGCAATTAGCACTATAACAATGGGCCCGGAGAGATTATGTGGCCTCTACCTGAACACATGTAAGGGGGGTCGGGAGATGTACTGCGTGCTATGGTTTCCCTGCATCTAATAGGTCGATTTATTTAATTCAATTTTGTATTTCTGGTTTAATACGGACCGTCAAAGAGGTCAATTAAATGGCCCTGTCTCGTTTAATAAACCGTCCTTCTTCAGGTTCATCTCCTATGAGAAATTTGGTATATGCAGCAACAGAGGTACTCAATTTCTCAGTGAAGGTTTTTTCTTCTGTTAACTTGTTAACCATCCACCTCTTGCATAGTGTTAAAAATACATGATAAAGAAACATAAATAAACAATACAGATAAACTATGACTGTCAGCTTTAGTCTTAAAAGTCAGGTTCATCCTCTTCATAAATGCCTACATGAAGCTGTCCACAAAAAAACATGGTGTGTGATTTTTACACAGTTGATTGTACGTTACAGGGTATGAATTTGATTTTCTATTGGACTTAAAGAGATGTTGCAAAGCCCACTCCTGATAATTACAGACTGCTGCTTTTTGACGGAACCCTAGTCAGTGGGAGTATTGCCGCCTGCAGCCAGCCTGCCAGCCTGCCTTCTCCCCGAGCGGTCAGACAGCTATGAAGAAGGTGCTTTGTAGACTCCAGACACTGCAGCACTCTGCCCCACTGAGAGATAGAAAGATTGATGGACAACTACAAAAGAGACAAGCCGAATGAGGAGAAGGGTGGCACAAGGCTGCAGTGCAGACACACTTAGAAGTTTCCCATTGCAGTACAAAACTATAAACTTTCAATTACACTGAACTGAAATACTAAAAATATTGACCTCACTGACACTCTCAGCAAGATAGACCAGTTGTTATGTAAACGGAATTTGATGGTTAGTCAAGTACATGTTCAGGTGACTAAAGTAATGTAAAAAATAAGTATTGAACAATAATGGCGTGACTGGGCAGGTTCAGATATAGTGTGCCCCATCACCCAGTTGGCTGAGGTGGCTGGTCCTCTTGTCCCTCTCTGGGCTTCCTGAGTCTATGTGACCATGTGAGAGCCCTCTTCCGCCTCCAGGCCACTGGGAACGGACCCTGATAGATTTTCTCTGGTTGAGTTGATTGGTATTTGAGCGGAGCTATTGATTGCTTGGTCGTTTCAACTCAGACTGATACGCCGTGGGGCCTTTGTTGTTTGTTGATGAACAGAAAGATGTTCTGTAGGCCGGCTTGTTCGCTTGTGTAGAGTTGTTTAGTGTATGGTTTGTACTGTGTTGTTGGCATGGGAGATAGAAAGTAACCTAGAAGGGAGTTTGTTTCGCTGTCTTCAGGTTATCAAGGGAAAAATTGCTTCCCAGCAAATTGAGCACCACATGAACGTTTCAATTTAAACTGCACATCAGTCAAAAAATGTTTTAACACATTTTTATCTATGATAAAAAATCTTTTAGAGCAATTAGGACTACTAAATCCACCACTGCTACAACTATCGAAGGCGCCTTGTCATTAAAGGGATACCCTGTGATAATGAGCATCCAAGGCAATGTCAAAAACCCCTCACACAAGCACACGCCAGCTTAAAGATGAGGCACAGCGGAATGGGTCTCATTGCAAAGAGTACAATGACTCGCACTGCTCGTCTCGTAGGGTTAGGGCAGGAATCTGAGGGTCTTAGTGAACCTGTGAAAAGAAATGAAGGCTGTCAGTCTGTAAATGTCAGTATAAAGCAAGGACTTTGGAACCCCCCCCCCCCGCACTTCTTTCAAGGCGTAGTTTGCCAGACTTGCGCGGCTCTGTCCTTACTTCTACATTTCTTCTTTTTTATGAACCCATGGTGGCTTTTGCTGAAAAGCCGGGGGCACAGTTGAAGAGTAGTGTTTCAGTAGAGTTTTCATTTGTGTCTCCCCATATTCCACTCCTCTCTGGGGATTCACAATGGTACTGTTGAGCACTGGCAGTAATTCAAGCACTTTGAAAGAAACAGGGATCTTTCCACATCCTTCTGACGACTGTGCTGCACATCGGAATGTGCTGACATATTACCTTGAAACTCAAGTCTGACTAAGGAGGCAGATAGCTAATAACGTAGCTACCATTGCAGTCCACATGATTGAAGCCAGCACCCCACACCAGTATGGATTTTCTGCAACAACTAACATAAATCAATGTTTGAAGGATACACAGAATCCACCTCCGCAGTGTGTGCTTAAGGGTTACCTCTCATCCCGATAATACAGAGACCATCAATAGAGTATTTAATGGTTTACCCCAACATTTGGAGAACTCAGGAGCTTTGTTTTTCTGTTTGAGAACGTGCAGCATAGAAAGCTTAATATTGATTTGCTGCTAGGTTGAATTGTCATCTGCACTTTATGCTGCGGAAAAAGAGGTGTTAAAACATCTGGTGAAAATGCTTGTAGGTTGTTTTAGTGCCATGCCCCCCAGGGAAAATGTCTCTTGGGGAACTTAGAACAACATATCTGTGACAAGCTTAATTTCATACTTTAAAGCTCTCACGTTCACAGGCCATGTCAGACACAGTCAACATTGTAGGCTTACAAACGATACTGTTTTCATGATACTTGGAATCGCTACTTGTCAGGAATAGACCTTGAAAACTGTAATTGAGACACTGTTGAGTGGAACGTGAAAAGGATAGATGCATCAGTTAGATCATCTTATTCAAACAGCAAGGTGTTTAACTTTGTTGCTTTTGCAGTATTTGTGTGCATGTGAACTGACTTGGAGTAGGGGGGAATGGAAGGAGGGAGTTGACTTCATGATAATCGTGAGTCAGGCCAAATAGACAAACCAAAGGAAGGGTGTCTTTTGAGAGAGAGGGAGAGAGAGCTAGCCTGGTGCCTCCCTTTTTACTTCCTTGAGAACAGTGCGTTTGTGGCTAGGTTCTATTTTTATGTGTAGTCTATGCAAGAGTATTATGAAAAGAGGAAGGGAGGGTGGGTACTATTACTGGCACATGTACACAGAGATAGCTTACACACAATACGCGCCGCTCACTATCTCATGCACGTTGATGGACAAGCAATTAGGGATTGGCAACGGAACTTCTCACACAAACTCGAGCGCTGTGTGTGCGTGTGCACGCGCGTGTGTCAGGGATTGTAGCTGTGCTATACTGGGTGTGAACTTGAAAGGACAGTTCTTTTTGAGCCTGGTCGCAGATCCTTCACCCTCCTCCGGGGAAAACTAAATCTTCATATTTGTGTGGGGAGTCATGAATGACTTAAAAATGGCCAAGAGTGTTTTCTTGTTTCCCACTCCCTCCATAAAGTCTTTTAACCAGAGGAGACGACACAGCGATGTGAGTATCATTCAATAATCTTAAGAAAAGAATGATGTCATACTCCAAGTAAGGAAAAAACCTATATCTTGTATAGTGTGAGAAATGGAAATGGAAATTGTACGCCATAGAAGTGATATGTATTGTTTGAAAAGATGTGTGTGATCCTTTTTTCTTCAGTGGTGTCCTTATGGTGAGGACCAAAGTTCTCTTGTTAAGGTTTTTTTAAGGAAAAACGTTAACTCTCTGACTGAGCCACTGCAGTAGCACATATGTTTACCATCACACTTAGAGCTTCATCTCTGTTCCTCTGCAGTCTCATCAGGGGACCCAGATCTCCAGCATCATGTTGTTGTCAAGTGTCAGTGTTCACCCACCCTGCAATCTACAGGTGTGTGTGTCTGTCTGTGTGTGTGTGTGTGTCTCTGTCTGTGTGTGTGTGTGTGTGTGTGTGTGTGTGTGTGTGTGTGTGTGTGTGTGTGTGTGTCTGTGTGTGTGTGCGTGTGCGTGTGCGTGTGTGTGTGTGTGAGAGAGAGAGAGAGATAATGGGAAAGTCAGAGATACTTGAATTGTAATGTTGCCGTGCCATTGCAAACAGTGATATCCTTAAACTGAGGTCATTTTATTTGGCTGTTGATTGGGTCAGTGTAGATTTGTATTGCTGTTTGCTTTCAAGGCGGCAGCAGGATATCACTTTACCCTGTTTGCTCTCCCTTGGAACAATAGGGGTGGCTCTCATGACATTATTGCCTCATGGCTGGATGAATATGTATGTGCGGATATGTGAATTTATGTGTTTGAGAGAGAGAAAGGTGTAGCTCCCTGTCACATTGCTAGAGGCTGTGCACATGTGTCTCTTTGGTGTGTGTGCGTGCGTGTGTGTGTGTGTGTGTGTGTGTGTGTGGGAGGTCGGGGTCTGGGTGTGTCAAGACGTGGCCCATGTTGCCCCCAGTAAATCTAGGTTGTCATGTGGAAAGATCAGGCTGGCACCCCAGTCGTCTTGTGTTACATGCTGCAGACGGGGCCTTCTGGCCTACACCACCTCCTGCTCTCCCTCTCTCCCTGAAGCCTGACATTGGAAGGCTCTTTAGACACTGGTGTGTTCCCAAAGTCCTTAATCCAAACGACAACCACTGAAAGGGCATATATTACAAAACCTATTACATTGTGTCCCCATTCTGTTATTGGTATTGAATTCAAAGAACTCCACAGTGTTAATTAGTGTTAATAGCTGGTAACTGACAAACTTGCAAGCTTACTTGTTGCTAGAGAGTGTTGATAGCTTGTTGATAACCTGAATGTAAGTTGTTGGCTGTCTGAGTAGGGAATAGATAAATCACTTCCCTCACCTACTTGCAAGTCTGCAGGAGTGTCCACTAAGCGGAAGAGCATCCGGTGGCCGTTCATACACATATATATTTGCACACACACTCCAGGGATGGTGACAGGGTGTCAGAGAGAAGTGTCAGCTGCAGTTGTGAAACCCATCCGCATCAATTTGATTTTGTTTCCTGATTTATGCACTTCTTAGGGTCTCTGCAAGAGGCTCGGCCTCACGAACCAAGGAGAATTACGTCATACATTATCATAACTTAAATCAATTTTCTCTCTCTCTCTCTCTCTCTCTCTCTCTCTCTCTCTCTCTCTCTCTCTCTCTCTCTCTCTC
>JAVQJS010143471.1:0-11154 GCA_036024795.1 Galaxias rostratus | reverse complement strand
CAGACACACACACACACACACACACACACACACACACACACACACACACACACACACACACCTAGACACTTCAGACCACCGGTTGGAGTAACACTATGGAAAAACACACCGTGCATCCCCGAGTGACAAAACCCAAGCCAACTGTTCTCACACTAGATAACGACTCAAATGCTCCTATGCAAATTTGCTGGCAAAGATGGCACCATTAAAGAGCTCTGAGTAACAGCAGACATGGCAGCACGAGCCCAACCAGTGAGGTGAGCGTGAGAGGGTCCCCTCCCCATCCATATTATTTCATAATCATGCCAGGGATCGTCCAACAAAACGATTTCAAATTTCATACCAGACGCGCAGGGATCGCGGGATAAAGGTGCGCACACGCTCCGCGGAAAGCGGCCTCGCGGGGAACCTCGCCGACGAGGAAGGGAAGGCTCCCAGGGCGTGTGGGGCACCGGGCCGGTTATCGGGGGAACACCGCCTGCCTGTTATCTAGAGACAGGCGGAGAGGCGCGGAACGGCCGCGCACAGGGCGGGCCTTTATCTGTCGCCCCGAACCTCCATCTGCCCCTGGGAGGCGCCGGGACAGGCGGGGCTGGACGCAGCGAGACACGGCGGGCCGTCACTCCCCGTGCGCTGGGCCTTGTGGAGGAGCAGCCAGTGGAAGGGGGTAAGGGGGGGTAGGGGGTTTATGTGTCCCTAGACGGCCGGATGAACCGAGTCTCCCGTGCCTGGGAGGTGACCTCTCCTCGACCTGCTGTGACCGCTCGCCACCACAAGCCGTGGAACGAGGCGGTTCGCTCGGTGGTCCGCGAGATTGTTTAATGGTCGCACTCTACACCAACACCACCAGAAGGAAAGGCACTTTACGCGTGAGGCGAATCAAATGCTAGATCCTGGCCACCGGTGTGTGTGTGTGTGTGTGTGTTTGTGTGTGTGTGTGTGTGTGTGTGTGTGCAAGGGAGAAAGTGTCGAAATGAAAGCGATAGAAAAAGAGAGACGGAGATACTATGTTTGTTGCCCCTTTGGGCAGAGCGAGAGCCTGCAATTAAAACAAGTCGGCCTCATTCAAGGCCTGTGCAGCGTTCAACACCGTTTAACGTCCCCAGCTGATTAATAGACCGGGGAGCCGTGGACGTCGCGTAGGGACACAGCTTTGTCTCTCCCCGTCACCTCGATTGGCAGAAAGTGTGTGTGTGTGTGTGTGTGTGGGTGTGTGTGTGTGTGTGTGTGTGTGTGTGTGTGTGTGTGTGTGTGCGCTAACGTTATTAACGTGTTAACGAGGTTAACGTATATTGGAACTGGAAGAGAGATTTTATAGTTTATAGAAAGCCTCACTCTTTTGAAAACAACACCCACTAGAAATGTGTGTGTGTGTGAGTGTCAGTGTGTGTGTCTGTGTACTCCTGGGTCCTCTGGGACAGATACTAACCCACCCCATCACAGATAGCAGGGAGCAGCCCCACCCAGATAGTCTCAGAACCACCCTGCCACATATACACACACACACACACACACACACACACACACACACACAAGCACGCACGCACAAACGCACACGCACACACACACACACTCCCTGCCATACCCACACCCTGCCATCACACAACCTGCCACACACATTTGCAAACACCCCATCACACACACACATCCTGCAACACACACACACAGACAGACACACACACCCTACCCCCCACACACCCAGCCATACACACCCTGCCAACACACACACACACACACGCGCGCACCCTGCCACACACATACACAGAGTGCCTCGGATAACCCCGATGACAAGACTGCCGAGGATGACAAATAAACCTCCATCCTGCTCCCTGCTTTGAAAGACAAGGCGCCCTGGGTGAAACGCCATGCCCTCAGAGAAGCCCAGCACACAAGCACATCTGGGCTTATCAAAGCTTTCCCATGGAGAAACATTACTACAAAAATACATATTCATACAGTACATCTGCTTATAGTTATGTGTATGCATGTATGTTTGCGTGTATTTATGTACCCATCTATGTATGCATGAATACATATATGTATATATATATATACTGTATACTGAATGCTGTATATCAAATACATCAAACTACTTTCAGAACTTGACAGCCATAAACTTCCCTTCTTAGCAGTGCATAACGAGTTGTGTCTGTTGTAGATTGGTGCTGACACCATGACGCTACATGCGACGTACGAGGGAGGCCGATGCACTCCAAAGGCATGCGAACCGTCCAAAAACAGAGAGACATCGTTTCCATTTGGCGGTGGCCCACGGTGACGTGCACCGACAAACACACACACCCGCACATGCACGCACGCACGCACGCCAGCACGCACACTCAGACACACACACAGACACAGACACAGACACACACAGAGACACAGACACACGCACGCACGCACGCCAGCACGCACACTCAGACACACAGACACACACACACAGACACAGACACAGACACACACAGAGACACAGACACACGCATGCACGCACACGCACCCACACCCCCCCCACACACACACACACACACACGCACACATTCGTGCCCTCCAAGCATTGAGTCGACTCTAGGTGTTTCTCCCCAGTCCACCCCCCCCCCCCCCCCATGCAGGAAAACCACAGCGTCACAGAGGTGGACAGAAAACCCTGTGGCGGTCCGTCCCCTCCCTCTCTGACACGCCGGAGAGGAAGCCACCCGACCTCGTCACACAGTGAGTCAGCAATGGCCTGCACCAACGCAGAAGGAGAGCAGCAGAACAAAACCCCTCAGAGGGCCCGTCTTCAAAAGCCCGTCTGATACGT
This sequence comes from Galaxias rostratus, assembly GCA_036024795.1. NCBI lineage: Eukaryota > Metazoa > Chordata > Actinopteri > Galaxiiformes > Galaxiidae > Galaxias > Galaxias rostratus. Next base: position 8,354 of record JAVQJS010143471.1, on the reverse strand, counting down.
ACACATGACTCCCTCAGATGCGACAGATTCCTCGCATTCCACGGGATCAAGCTAAATTAGAACAAACAGGAGCTACTTGTGCGGGGGGAATGCTTGCAAACATGCACTCTAAAATGGCCACCTATGAGGAAGCGGTGGAGGCCTGCCTGGGAGAGATGACTCGGGTGCCAACCCTCTGAGGTCCGGTATGACTGTTTGCCATCGCGCCACGGCCACGCTCTACTGTGACAGCCGTTGGGGCGCGTTCAGGAACACACCGGTCAGACGAGGCCATCGGGGCTTATCAGAAAAGGCCCAGTGAATCACCACAGTGGAAGCGGCGATGCGGAGCGCAAACATAAAGGCGCCATGCGCCGGGTCTGGAGGCCTTTGTCTTTGGAGAAGAACCCTCCTTTCACAAGCAGCAAACGTAATCAGAGAGTCAGTGAATGAACCGAAGCACCCCCTCTGACGGGGGCACCAGTGCAACAAGCAAACAAGAGACGAATGGACAGACAGACAAACAGACAGACTGACAGATAGACAGACGGAGGGACAGACGAATGGACGGACAAAGAGACACAAAGACAGGCAGACAGAGGGAGACAGAGACGGACAGACAAACCCAGAGACAAACAGAGAGACAGACAAAGGAAAACAGATGGAGACAGACAGACAGACAGACAGACAGACAGACAGACAGACAGACAGACAGACAGACAGACAGACAGACAGACACAGACAGACAGACAGACGAATGGACGTACAAAGAGACACAAAAACAGGCAGACAGAGGGAGACAGAGACAGACAGACAGACACAGAGACAAACAGAGAGACAGACACAGAGACAAACAGAGTGACAGACAGAGGAAAAACAGATGCAGACAGACAGACAGACAGACAGACAGACAGACAGACAGACAGACAGACAGACAGACAGATAGAGGCAGGCAGACAGACAGACAAACAGACAGACTAATCGGATCTCCCCGTCGAAGCCAAGCCATTCTTTGTCCGTGGAGTTCTGTGTTGCTTTTTCTTTACACCTAGCAGACAGACACTCCAAGCCACCGCCGGGGAGGAAAAGCCCGTTGCTGCCTTGTCCAGTTGGGCCAGGATGAATGGCCATTGTTCCACTGGGCTCTCCTGGAGGCAGCGCTGCACCGCAGACAGGAGGCACAGAGCAGCAGGGCTGGGACCACGGCGCAGGCCCATCTCCTCCAGGCCTTTATGTGAGCGCTAATCCACGGGGCCGCACAGAGACCCAGCGTGGCGGGGCCCCGAAGGCAGGCCGGCCGGCCCCGAGGCCCCAGGATTTGGGAGCATTACGAGAGGGGGCCAAATAAAGGAGCCAGACGCCGGCCCCTTGGGGGCTCCGGGAGTCAAGGTTGTCGGGGGGAATTGATCTTGATCCCTGAAGGCTTTAAAGGGGCTGGGGACAAGAAGGGGTTGGCCGGGGAGGGCAAGGAAAGGGGGTGGTAGGGGAGGCTGGCCGTCGGATCAGCCCGATGTCCAGGTAAACCCCTGTTGTCCCACCATAGGGACCCAGACAGACAAAACCAGAACACTCCAGTTAGGAGGGGTACGTGTGTGTGTTAGTGTGTTTGTGTGGGTTCGTCACGAGATCCATTCCTCCCTACCTCTCTCACACTCACATGCCCCTCTTTCTCCTTCTTTTCTCCTCTCTTCGCTCCCTCGCTCGTTCTCTCATGCTCTCGCTCTCCCGCCGGCCTCCCCCTCTTTGAGGGGCCGGCGCCCCGAGACCAAAGCGCTGTGAATATGTGACATTCTGCACGGCACCCATCTCGCTCGGCCGCCGCTCCACTTTCTCACAGAACTTAAAATACCCTCGTCTTTTTCTTCTTTTCTTTCTTTCTTTCTTTTCGGTCTTTCTTGCCTTACCCTCCCTCCGTTTGAATGAGAGTACTCCTTTGTTGTGTGTGGAATTGTCCATCCAGACCCTAGCAACTTCCCCGAGTCGGAATGCCGGTGGAATTTCGGGTGCGGCGCTGCCAACTCGGCTACCAGGTAAAAAGGGATTAAAGACACTTTATCCCTTAGTCAGGAATGCGGATTGGCCAAGTCAGACGGGGTTGACGTTTAGTGTATTCCTTTGTTCCAGGGCATCTCTCTCTCTCTCTCTTCCTCTCTTTTTCTTCCTCTCTCTCCCTCTTTCTCACACACACACACACACACACACACACACACACACACACACACACACACACACATGCATACATACACACACACACACACACACACACACAAACACACAGTCAATTTGAAAGGCAATTCAATCAGATTGATCCAGTTACCACCCCGTATTTGCCACCTGAGGAGCAGCGTCCATCGCCCCCCCCCCCAACCCCCCCCCCCTGCCCGGCGAACATTAGCGTCGTGTCGGGTTCCCGGGTTCCCCACCAGGAGGCCGGCCGCTGTCGCCGCCCCGGTGACTCTCACACCCAGCGGGGAGAGGAGGCACGACCTTTCCGGCTTACAGAAAGGGAACACCGAACGCTTTGATGTGGCGTCGTGCCACCTCATCGCGTTATCCTGTGTGCTTTGCAGATGCTTTTTCTGGATTTAGTAGGACTGTGGGAATAGGAGGAGGAGGAACGGGAAAAGCTGCCATCTCGTTAGGAACCATACGAATTTGAATTAGGAACCAAACGTGGTAGGTTTGACAACACGGTCATTTGAAACAAATTAGTGTATAAAAGTAAGAGTTAAATGTTGCTAGTCGATTTGTTTTTCTATTTGGGTTCTACACAGAGCAAAAAAAAAGTTACATTATCAGCCAAGAGAAAAAGCGAAACATGAAAAAAACATATAAAATCATAACATTTAAATATAAATCATAAGGAGTGAATCGTAGCGTCTGACAATGTGCGAACGTGATGTCGGCGTAGATGTGAAACAGTTAAGTCAACCGTGAAGTAAGGCCTTGACTTGGCTCCCACGCTCCTACATGCTATCATTAAGAAAATAGCGCTCATTGATAGCATTCCAAAGGCATGACACCGTGATCAAGGTGACTGCCACTCACTCCGGCAGACTCACTCTCTCTCTCTCTCTCTCTCTCTCTCTCTCTCTCTCTCTCTCTCTCTCTCTCCGTCTCCTTGTATTCCCTCTCTCTGCACACCTTCCCAACTCTCGCTGGCCCTCCACCTTTCTGCCTGATCCCTCCCATTTTCCACCCTCTTTCCTTTTGCCTCTCTCCCTTTCTCCTCCCCTCTGCCCCTCCCACATCCCCTTTCCTGCTTCTCTCCTCCCCTTAGCGGTCAGTGCCCTGTCCCTGTCCCTGCGAGGGAAGAAGCGTGACTCCCTGTCGCCGCTGGAGGAGGACGACGTGCGGGAGAACATCATCACCTACGATGACGAGGGTGGTGGCGAGGCGGACACGGCCGCCTTCGACATCGTGGCCCTCCAGAGCGCGCCGCACAACTCCCGCACGCACGGCTACCGCACCCTGGACAGCAGGAACATGTGAGTGTGGAGAGGGGACCCGGAGGACGAGTTGGGGTGGGTTTATGATGGGAACATCTGTGTGTGTGTCTCTCTCTCTCTCTGTGTGTGTGTGTGTGTCTGTGTGTGTGTGTGTGTGTGTGTGTGTGTGTGTGTGTGTGTGTGTGTGTGTGTGTGTGTGTGTTTTGGGGGTCTGTGATGGATGACAATTATGTCAAATCTAATTGGATGACCTTGTGAAGGAACATTGCACCACACACACACACACACACAAACTCACACTCAGACACACACACAATCTCACACAGATACATACACACACACAATCTCACAAACAGGCACACACACAAACTCACACACAGACACATACACACACATAATCTCACACACAGATACACACACACACACACACACACACACACACACAGCCTCACACACACACACACGGACAGGAAGCAAGCACTCTCCTTTTAAAGTGGCTGCTTTGATCTCGCCTCTCACCCCGTAATTGATCTACTCTGCGTATTGATTGGCTCTTAACTCCGGCCTCTAATTCAGTCACTGATCAACATGTAGAACAGGGGGAGCTGCCAGTCTGCCTGTGATTCCAGAGGAACCCCCTTACTGCGAGTTGTGGCACACTGTGCAAACCTGACAAAACCAAAGACGATATGTGCAATGTTGTAGTGACACCCTGGTGTCAATGAGTGACACACTGCTTCTGTTTAGTTGGTGCTTTGTCCCCCTTTCCCTCGCCAGACGCTACTCACAGCAAAACCAAGAGAAGGCCCGGGCGGCCTACAGCTGGACTCAGAACCCAGCCCTGGACGCGTCCTTCGCCGGCCCCGGGGGACCCCACTACGGCCGCATCTGCTACAGCAGTCACACCTTACCGGTGCTACGCCGCGCCCCTGGGGCTGCCTTCGAGCCGGGCCTGGCTGAGCTGGCCTACCGCTTCCCCGCCGGCGGGGCCCATCCAGACCACTCGCTGGTCATCCAGAACCAGGCAGCCATGGACCCGAGCGGCGTGTACGTGAGCCCGGCGGATCTCAGTGCCGGGAGCCGGACGGCCAGCCGGGCGGGCAGCCGGGACGGGACGGCGCCCCAGAGCGGAGTCAGCACGTCGGACGGCGGCACGCCGCGCACCAACGACAGCCGAGGAGGAGGAGGAGGGAGAGCCATGAGCAACTGTACGGAGGGCAGCAGTGAGACCCAGCAGAATCACAGCCAGGACGGGGACTGGGTGAGGGGTACCACCACGCTCCCAAAACACACTGTCCAGAACTAGGATGATAGACAAAGTGATGGATGGATGGATGGACGGATGTTTAAAATGATGGATGGATGTTTAAAATTATGGATAGATGTTTAAATTGATAGATGGATGCTTAGATCTTGATGGATGGATGTTTAAATTGATAGATAGATGTTTAAATTGATAGATGGGTGTTTAGATCTTGATGGATGGATGTTTAAATTGATACATGGATGTTTAAATTGATGGATGGATGTTTAAATTGATGGATGCTTAAATTGATGGACGGATTTTTAAATTGATGGATAGATATTTAAAATGATGGATGGATGTTTAAATTGATGGATGGATGTATAAATTGATGGATGGATATTTGGATATTTATGTATGGATGGATGTTTAAATTGATGGATGGAAGTTCAGATATTGTTGGATTGATGTTTAAATTGACGGACGAATAGATGTTTAAATTGATGGATGGATGTTTGGATATTGATAGATGAATGTTTGAATTAATAGATGGATGTTTAAAATGATGGATAGATGTTTAAATTAATGGATGGAAGTTCAAAATGATGTATGTATGTTTGGATGTTGATGGATGGATGTTTAAATGGATGGATAAATGGATGTTTAAATGGATGGATTGATGTTTGGATATTGATGGATGGATGTTTAAATTGATAGATGGATCTTCAGATATTGATGGATGGATGTTTAAAATTATGAATATATGTTTAAATTAATGTATGGATGTTCAAAATGATGGATGTATGTTTGGATATTGACGGATGGATGTTTAAATTGATGGTTGAATGGATGTTTAAATTAATGGATGGATGTTTAGATATTGATGGATGGATGTTTAAATTGATGGATGGGTGTTTAGATATTGATGGATGGATGTTTAGATATTCAGAGATGTCTTTAGATATGGATGGATAGAGGTTTAAATTGATGGATGTATGTTTGGATATTGATGGATGGTTGTTTAAATTGATGGATGGATGTTTAGATATTGATGGATGGATGTTTAAATTGATGGATAAATGGATGTTTAAATTGATGGATGGATGTTTGGATAATGATGGATGGATGTTTAAATTTATGGATGGATGTATAGACATTAATGGATGGATGTTTGGATATTGATGGATGGATATTTAAATTGATGGATGGATGTTTTGATATTGATAGGTTTTTGGATATTGACGGATGGATGTTTAGATATTGATAGATGTGTGTTTGGATATGGATGGATGGAGGTTTAATTTATGGTGGTGAAGTAAGAGAGAGTGAAGTCATTAGTAATTGAAGGATTTTTGTAAAACAAGAAGCGCTTTTTTTATCAGCCATAGGAATAATATTGATAAACTCACCATTGCCTGGACAGAGCAGTGGTTATATGAGTTCCTGTTTTCTTCTGTGCGCACAGTGGGGCTTCTCTTTTTAACTCTGGGCTGGGGGGTTTCCCAGGCCTATGTTCTCTGTGACGTTTATTACTTTGCTAATATTTTATCTTTCGACATCTCTCTCCCCATTCGTCTCCCACTCACAGTGCAGTGTTAGCTCGTTCTAGTGCAAATTAACATCTACGGCTTCTCTCCCCTTTCCAACTCTGTTTCACTTTACTCTCCTTTTGCTCTTCTCTTCCCTCTCTTTTCCCTCCATCCGTCTCTGTGTGCCTGTGAAACGTGTATTGGAACGCCTCTTTTCACTCCTGATTCCCCTTTCTCTTTTTTTGTTTCTTCTTTCACTTACCCACGCACCTCCCACGCGATACTTTCATCCCTCTTTTTTTCTTATTGTTCCCTCTCCTATTCATCCCTGCTCATTGTTCTGACCCAAAAAAACTATAAACCCCTTCACGACACGTCCTCCTCATTTCCTCTCTCTCCCTCACTGCCTGTCGCTCTGTGCTGCCTTACCTAATAGTGCTACACCGTGCCCCTCTCCCGGACTGACCCCACTCCCCCTTCCCTTCGCTCCTTCCAGATACCGGCCGACACTCTGCCCAGGGAGCACACTCTGGTCCTGACCCGCTCCGGCTCTATGATGGCTGGCGGCCAGGGGCTCGGCGCGGGCGGCGGGGCCTGGGGAGGGAGTGACTCGGCCACCCTGCCCCTGTCCGGCCGCAGGGCCTCCCGCTCGGGCCTGTCCCCCAAGCGCGGCGGCTCCGGCCCGTCTGAGACCAGCAGCGGGGACGGACGAAGCCAGCAGGCCGCCGACGGCCAGCAGCCAGCCAACGGCCGCAACTACGTCACCGTCCTGCAAGGGGAGCCACCCGGACAGAGGGACTACCCAGGGAGCCTGGGCAGGGGAGGGCTGGAGATGGGCAGCAACTTTGTGGTGGCGAGGCCTGACAGGGAAGGCGGAGGGATCTCTCTATCCGGGACTTCTTCCATGTACCCAGCGGAGGGGGCGGCAGGCTTCATCGGGGACTGGCGGGACCGGGTGGGCTTGGGTGGTTATGTGCTGGGGAGGAGGGATATGTCCCCCCAGATCCTGCCCTACCCTGGCCAGGCAAGGGGGGCCTTTGGTGGGGTGGTGGGGTACGGGCCGGGCTGGATGCCGGGGGTGGAGGCCGTGCGGGGGGCACCGGGGGGTCACTCCCTGGCTCTGAGGGTTGGGGAGTTCCTCCGGCTGCGTTTGGCCCAGGTGACCTTCGACCCCTCTCAGCCGCCTTACGACTCGGTGCAGGTGTACGGCCTGGAGGGCACAGGGTCGCGCGCCGGCTCCCTCAGCTCGCTAGAGAGCGAGGGGGAGAAGGAGGCAGAGAAGGAGGAGTGGGGCGGCGGGCTGGAGGAATGGGGGCCGCGCTTCTACAAGCTAGCCCAGCTTTTCAAAGAGAAGGAGAAGGAGGAGGGCGAGAAATACAAGGATGAAGAGGACGGCGCCAAGAAAGCAGAGAAGGTGGACAAAGAGGAGGCGGAGGAGAAAGACATGGAACAGCAGGCAGGCGACGAGGAGAAAGACTGAGGGACAGTGAGAGGGAGAAAGGGAGGGATAGGAGGAGGAGATTAAGACGGGGAGACTGCCAGAGGAGAGGGGGAGAAAAGGTACAATCGGGGGAAAGAGAGGTAGAGGAGGATCAGGGAGGGAGGAGACACGGGGATGATTAAAAGCTGGGCAGAGTTGGAATAATGGGAAGAGAAGCTAAAGGAGAGAGAGATGAAGAGGCAGAGTAATAAAAAGAGACAGAGAGAAATGAGCTGAGGGAGGTGGGAGGGGTGGAGAAGGAGGAAGGGGGGAGTTGGGCCGGGGGATGCGGGGTGGGGGGGTGCAGGCCCGACTGATTGATGTAATTTAAAGCAATATGTGTTGAAAAGGCTTGATATGTGTGAGCAAGAATCCCGAGACAATGCTGTTTTTGTCTCTGGACAGCGACCCGGTGGTTAAACGTTGTGGAAAAAGAATAACAGCCCCACTGTCTGAGGGCCACGCCAGTGGAATGATAAAAAGGAGGGGAAGAGAGACGGGGAAGGAGGGAGGCAGGAGAGAGGTAGAAAAAGAGGAAGTGTTTGTCTCCTTTTGTGTCTGTCCCTGTGTGTGTGTGTGTGTGTGTGTGTGTGTGTGTGTGTGTGTGTGTGTGTGTGTGTGAGTGTGTGTGTGTGTGAGACAGAGAGAGAGCTAAATGGTAGGTTGTCTAGCAC